>CABFOW010005002.1:0-21784 GCA_902141385.1 Timema californicum | reverse complement strand
GCGTCTTACTATCCGTTCGGGTTATACGCACTTACGCTAATGTGTAATGGTAGGGTGATTGTGAGATGAAATGGAGGACCTACAGTTTAACGTGGAATCCGAACCACGGTGGAGGCCTAGCATTCCCCACATTCACAAGATGTCTTGTCAGAGGTGAAGGAAGGGTTTGGTAATCAGATAAATCTGTGCCGGGATCGCGGATTGAACCCCGGACCCCCAACACAGAAGTCCGACACCTTACCCCTGGACTACCAGATCACCCGCGTCTTACTAACCATTCAGATAATACGCTTATGTACTAATTACTCTAACGGTTTTAGGGATAAGTAAAGCTACATTTAGATGAAGTGAACCCGAATTTGCGTTGCGGGAGAGTAGAAACCATTTTATAAAACCACCCTCATTAAACCTGTTCGATATTTGAACCTGTATATCCCCGTTTTAGTCAGTCTAGTCTATTGAGAGAGTAATGCGTTAGACCACGTGGCCAACGAAGCAGGTTGAAGTTGATATTTATTTCGAAGCCAAGTCGAGGTTTCAAAGCTTCACACAACTCTATTAGCGAGATATTCCTAAATTTATATCATGTATGAAAATCTTCATTAACTGCTAACTAGCCTATTAATTCATGAGTGTAAAAAGTGGATGGGGCAGTGATATGCCCCCACCCCTTTTCCAACCATGAGTCAATCTGGTCAGCCCAACAAGGTAGACTTTAAATTCAAAAAAAGTGCCATTGATCAAATGAGTGAAATACAGTCATCGATAGAAAAACATTAAAAATGCACATCAGAATTGGTATTATTGATTAGTATGTCCTAGCTAGTGTTGATTAATTGAAAACAATAACAGACTTTTAAATCTGTCCCGGATAAATCGTATCACTATTTCTATCATCCATAAATCAGTGCGATCACTTCAACTTTACAGTCCGATTTTCATAGGAAGGGCTTTATTTGAAAGAAAAAAAACTAGATTTACATTCTTGTATGCATACATTAAGCCATTTTGTCTAAAGTTCTTAAACTTAACTTTTTTTCGCAGCCAAAATTGATGAAAATATGACATTAGTGTAATTTTTTAGATAATGATAAAACATATCAAATGTGACAGCTTATAATCACATGACTTGACCTATAAATACATCAAAGAGAATCTCACTAATAAAATGTCATCAATATTGCCTGCAAAAAAAAATTGAATTTTATAAAATATTTTTCTTATGGAAATTGGAGCATATTTAGCTTCTCTAAAAAAACTGTACGGATACACCCAATGTAAAGAGAATATAAAAGTATTGCCACGTGGATACATTTGATTATGTCATTGCCTACGTCACCCAGTACTCAGCAGCTATATTTTCACAAGAAAACAGCCAAACATACATATTTTTCTAATAAGTAGAGTAAATAATGACGTTAACTAGCCATTAGTGAGGATCTTAAAAATGTATTTATTATTTAAAGTTCCAAAATGTGACCTGATTCTTAATACTGTAACTTAGTTTGTCTTCCATATAGCTTTGTGTATGTAGCGCGCTGGCTTGTTTACTGAGTGACGTCACACGCTCAGACAATATTAGATTATTTCTCCATCTGGCCCTTCCTTTTATTCTCTTTACATGGATATACACCCCCAATGAGAGGCGATCAAGAAACTTTTACAGCTCCAACAAAAACGTCAAGAGCAATGTCTAGGAGTATTAGATTATAATTTGTCTAGGTTTATTCGCGCTGCATCTTACCCGTTTTGGTTATACTCGTATGTACTAATTACGCTAATGGTTTTAACGATTATGAAGGTTATATTTATAGTAATTGTACACACATTTGCGATAAGGGAGAGTGGAAACCCATTTTGAAAGGGGAAAAAAAACGCCCTCAGTACACCCGACCGAGATTCGAACCTCAATATTTCCGTAACCCGCAGGCTAGTCTACTGCGAGAGCAGCATGTTAGGCCACTTGGCCACCAAAGGGAAATTTGACTAGTTACTACTTTTATTAATATGGTTAGTAAAGGTTTAGCATAATCCTTAAGGTATAGAAAAGGTAGTTTAGAGAATGTTTTGATCGACCTGTGTTCGCATGGACATAGTGGGCAAAAATACAATTAATATCCAAGTGTGGGGGGAAAAAATATTCAGTGTAAAAGAATAAGATTCAAACCTTGACCTTACCACCATTGGAATCCCAGCCTGGAATATTAGATCATGTGACCTCTGTTGCAGTCTCTATTCCACATACATACATTTTACGAGGAACATTTTATGTAACCCTGTGTTTATATATAAAAAAAAGATATTTTACTTATTAATAAATATGTATAATTAATTAGTTAAAATAAACTAGGGGAAAAAATTGTATAAAATCTTTATAAGACTTTGGAAGACTCAAATATGTAATGTACCTGTAATAAACTATGAAACCCTTACTTGGGTGAAATTAGTGGTCTCAGGAAATTTCTCTTTGGGCTGAAGGCTGTAATTTGTCCTTCGAGACCAAGTTATATATATAAAAAAAGGAATACTATAATAAAGAATAAAGATAAAATAACCGAAGTTCATGACACTAAGGCACCATGTTTGCAATATAGGTAAAACGGTTTTAATATGCCCTATGTCCACTTCCTCATGTTACCATAAAAAAGCACGAATGCTACATTTCATCTTTTTTAGGTTTCTTGATTTTAGAATTAGAACAAGGGTAATTCTAGCATTAAATTTCTAAACCCTTAGATTATTTTCAGACATGCTTTAAAAATTAACCTGAATTTAAAATAACGCATAAAAAGAGGTACTTAATATATATATTACTGATCCAATAAAATAGACTGGTTGACAAAACGTAAATATATGCGTCAGCAATCCTTAGAATCAACTTCCTTAGTCATGGGGACGAGAGAAAAAACTAAAATAATAATTCAAAGAGTACCCCAACGCGAAGAACATTTAATAAATTGGGTAAAAATAAAATAAATTTTATTTTTTTACGATTTTAATAATTCACCATTGTAGTTAAGTGGTCAGAGTTCTTGGCTACAGATCCAGAGGTCAGGGGTTCTATCCCCGATGTCTAAAGGTATTTTTTCTGTGAAGAAATGGATCTGTAACGAGATCAACTGAGCCGCGTGAAGGTAATGAGGAGCTAATTGAATGAAAAGTAGCGGTTGAAATCTAGAAAACTGATCGGGTGACCTGGTGGTCTATGGGTAAGGTGTCAGACCTCTATGCTGGCGGCCGGGGTTCAATCTTCGGTCCCGGCAAAGATTTATCTGATTACCAAATCCTTCCTTCACCTCTGACAAGTCCACGTTAAACTGTAGGTCCTCCATTTCATCTCACAATCACCCTAACATTACACATTAGCGTAAGTGCGTATAACACGAACGGGTAGTAAGACGCGGTGATAATAATAATAATAGAAAACTGAGATTAACCGCTGTAGGGTGGTAGACAGCCTTAATCCGAGTAACTTGGTACTCTCTTCGCCAGCAGATGATTGCCACTCAGTTGGTATGTTTTGATTGCGGGCTGACGTCATGAACCTTAATAATTGTACTATTATTATAATGTAAAATATTAATAGCTCTTTGTAAATCTATTCCTCAATGACAGCGTAACCAAAATTAAACTTGTGCTCAAAACAAATAAATAAAAATGTATACTCTAATTCTTGAAATGAAAGAATATTTATAACAAATTGATGGTTCCTTTCAAAATTAAATATATTTTCTTCCCAACCTATTTATTTTTTGTCGGGAGACAACAATATTTAATACATAGCGAACCGTTATACGGATAGCAAGCTAAATTAGGGAGGAAAGGAAAGTGAGAAAAGATCACTTTTTTACAGTTTTTATAGCAAAATATATTTTTGGCCAAAATAAATAAGATATTTTTACAGTACATATATAGAGTTTAATTTTCTTCGCAAGGTGATATCAACAGTTTTTCAATATCCGCTAAGGGTGCCCTGTAATTTATTGACAAATTTTTCTCTTCATTTAAAAAGTTTATCATCTAATGCTGCTATGCTCATGACGGAGATTCAACAACTGTTTATATCACCCCATAAAGAAAATTTAACTCTATGTTTCTACTGGAGCATTATTTTATTTATTTGGTAAAAAAAATGTTGCTATAAAAATTGCAAAAATACTTAACCCTTTTCTTGCGTCCCCTCCACCCAACCTTAAGTGTAGTTTATATTTTGGACTGCTACTCTGGTGGCACAACATGAAACACCAATCTTCTAACTAAAATACATCTTTAAACTCCGAAACAACGTCAAGTATGGTGCGTTTATCACTAATTATTATAGTTCTGTTCAGGGTCGAAAATAAAACAATATTCCCCATTATGGTGGACATAAGTGTCAAACTTTTATAATTTGTTTGGTTGTTGATGAGGAGATCTGGGTTCCTATCACGGTTGAGTGAACTGAGGGTTAGTTTTTCCTGAATATATTTTTATTCTCCCTCATTTTCCTTTAAACTCTCTCTTCATCATTTCTTCCCCCATTATTGCAATTAAAATGCATACTGTCCGGATGGGTAGTGGGTAATGGAAGGTAAATTGAAACCTTTCCTTTTTTTCCTCTATTTTTCTATCTGCTTATGTCCACAAATCTATTTATATTTTTTTATTTGTAAAACTTATAAATTAGATTTATATAGCTCGTGAAATATTTGGTTGAAAATTGTTTTGTTTTCAATCTTTAAGGTTTATTATAAATTAAAATTTTTTTTTAAACACATGGATGGAAACATATTTTTCCTCCAAATATACCATAGCATGATGTAACCTTTTATCAACACAATTGCTTCTATTGCTGCGATGGACCTACGCATATTTCACAACAATACTATATTTATAAAATATTATCCTCTTCGCTGACCTCATGGGCTAAGGTTCTACTCTTGCAATAGAATAGACCGTCGATGATTGGGAGATTGGTTTTCGATTCTGGGTATATTGAGGGTGGTTACCCCTAGATGGTTTCCCACTTTGTCTCTCTACGCAAATGGAGGTACATTTCCTCTAACTCCACCTTCCTCCTTCGGTAACCCATTAGCGGACTTTGTACATAAGTGTATCCCCTGAATAGATGGTAAAACGGGGTGCTAAAAAAATCTGTAAACTATTATGTAAAATACTTTATTTTCCACTATTATACGATACATTATCAAATGTCAAATGTTAGGGTGTGTATTATTAATTCATTCCTATGACATTAAATAGTTGTTATAAGATCCCAAGTACTACCCCTAAAAGTGTGGTAGGCTAATCGATTTTCAAAGTATTGTTCACCTTTTCGTCACTTTGGAGGGACTGCAAAGGAGTATATGGCGCCATGAGTGTCGTAAAACCGAACTATTCCTTCGCGTTTACAGTTCAAATAATAGCCGCTAGGTGTCAGGAAACGATACTCGCTCTAGTAGCGCCACCTGCTAGCGTATGAGCGTATGTTTTTTCTGCTAATGTAATATTTTAAAAATAATTTTCAATATTGAATAGCTCTGTGAATATTTTCTTCGGCTAAGCTACTACTGGTTATAATTTACAATAAAATACAGAATACGAAATAATATCAGGTTAAAAATAGTTATACCGATTTTTTTAAAATTGATTTCTATGATTTATTAAGAACAACAAAAAGTTATACCGATTTTGTTTTTTATTGATTTCAATTATTTATTAAGAACAACAACGCCTACTTTCTTGAAAAAACGTTAAATATTTTTCCTAATTGTATGCGGTACATAGAGCCATTATAACCATATAAAAGGAGTTATTGATATTATACTAAGCTCTAATATCCAAAGAAAAGTATCGATGACGCTAAGTATCTATATTGAAGAGGCAAGAAAGAATTGAACCGTAAATAAATGTTTTTCATTGGATGTTTCATTTACGTAATAGTTTATAATACTTTTTACCCCGGTTATTTACATAATTTTACTTACCAGACTTGATATTTTGATATAATTTTTATGCTTAGCACTGTGTTTTAGTTACCTTCTTGCTACTCGAATATATACTACAGTAGCCCCGTGGCTTCTTTGGTGCTGACTAACAGCTAACAGCTGACTGGCATAAGTGACAGATGCTAAACATGTTATTTTCAGATCATATGGTTCGGCGTAGGGGTACATAATTTGGTCTGGTAGCTTTTCAAAGCCGTCAGCTGTCAGTCAGCACCAAAATGCCATGGGGCTACTGTAATTACCCTAATATTTTAAAGATGATAAATGTTCAGTTTAGAGGAAGTTTGCTTGTATTAGCGTTGCTAAAAAGTGGAAATAAATTTAGGAAATAGCACCCTCAATTAACCCGGCTTGGGTTTGAACTCCAATAGCTTAGTTTAGTTTATAAATAGAGTGACGTGTTAGATTATGCAGCCACCTAAGCTTGTTGTTATTATTAGCAACGCGTCTTACTACCCATTCGGGTTATACGCACTTACGCTAATATGTAATGGTAGGATGATTGTGAGATGAAATTGAGGATCTACAGTTTAACGTGGAATCCAAACCACGGTGGAGGCCTGGCATTCCACACATTCACAAGTTGTGATTAATACACGTCTTGTCAGAGGTGAAGTAAGGGTTTGGTAATGAGATAAATCTGTGCCGGGACCGAGGATTGAACCCCGCACCCCTTGCACAGAAGTCCGACACCTTACACCTAGACCACCAGGTCACTTACCCGAAGCTTGTTCTTCTAATGTGATTTTCTTGTGTTTTATTTAATAGTAACTCACTATTTAAACCATGCTTTTCTTTTTATATAAACATGTTATTTAATCATATTAACTTAATCTAATTTAATTTTTAATTTAGAGGATTGAACCCCGCACCCCTTGCACAGAAGTCCGACACCTTACACCTAGACCACCAGGTCACTTACCCGAAGCTTGTTCTTCTAATGTGATTTTCTTGTGTTTTATTTAATAGTAACTCACTATTTAAACCATGCTTTTCTTTTTATATAAACATGTTATTTAATCATATTAACTTAATCTAATTTAATTTTTAATTTAGAGGATTGAACCCCGCACCCCTTGCACAGAAGTCCGACACCTTACACCTAGACCACCAGGTCACTTACCCGAAGCTTGTTCTTCTAATGTGATTTTCTTGTGTTTTATTTAATAGTAACTCACTATTTAAACCATGCTTTTCTTTTTATATAAACATGTTATTTAATCATATTAACTTAATCTAATTTAATTTTTAATTTAGAGGATTGAACCCCGCACCCCTTGCACAGAAGTCCGACACCTTACACCTAGACCACCAGGTCACTTACCCGAAGCTTGTTCTTCTAATGTGATTTTCTTGTGTTTTATTTAATAGTAACTCACTATTTAAACCATGCTTTTCTTTTTATATAAACATGTTATTTAATCATATTAACTTAATCTAATTTAATTTTTAATTTAGATTATTTTAATATATATACCTATAAAAAGGGCCCAACTATGGCTACGTACATGGCTTTTAAATTAAAACTCCTGATATTTTCTAATATCTTAATGTATTTTTGCCTAAATTTATGTTTAGCTTTGTATCTTTAGGCCTATTTAGTTAGGAAGATAACAGAACTATAAAGTTACGCTGTTTGAGATACGGGGAATGGAAACAAAAATTTGAGGGACAAACACTAGATGGGTTTTAGATTTAACATGGGAACACAGCTCACACTTAACATTGCAGTCATTGGAGAAAGATATTATTGCCATTTAATCCCTTGAGATAAGTATCTTTATATTAATACTTTTCGGGAAAGGATTATGAAACACACAAAATAACTAACTAAAAGAGGAAAAAGAAGAAATTTTCTAATGAAAATAAAGTCACAGAAATAAGAAATTATAAAATATTAACTTTAAAGCGCGTCTCATTCTATGGATAGCACGTAGCCTAGGTAGATAAAACCGTTGGATTTATAATAAAAGGTAATATGAAATTAGCAAAAAGTTTTTTTATACATTTTTATATAAAAAAAGCTAAGAAGATTTATTTAGAAACGAAAAGTATATTCCACTGATCCCGTTGTTTATGACGTCTGTGCAGGATTCAGAAAGCCACACTTTAATGTGAATCATGATTATAGTGTAATCACGTGTCTAATATCACGGTTAATTGGAGTTTCCCACGGATCATTAAAAGGGAAATAACCCACTTCAGTATATGTATGGTCTAACGCGCCACTATAACAGTAGACTAGACTACAGATGACAGAGAGTTTGAAGTTAGAATCTCGGTCGGGTGAACTGAGGGTGTTTTCCAAAATAGTTTTCCACGTTTCACTATATTATTAGTGTTATTTTATATTTATTGTTAATATGTATCGAAAGTGACATCTGCAGATCACATCACTTGACGTATGAATACGTGAAAGTAGATATAGTAACTCCTTTTTAGCTGCCTTCAATTTTTTTTTAGCACCGCGTCTGGTTCCAGTTAGGGTTATCCGTTTATGCCCAGTACAAATTTCGCTGATGGTTTTAGGGATATGAAAGTTTATATTTAGAGGAAGTGTGCCCGCATCAGCGTGGTGGGTGAGTGAAAAACTAGTTTGTAAAAACCACCCTCAGTACACCTGACCGAGATTCGTATCGCGATTTCCCCGTCGTCAGCAGTCTAGTGTGAGAGTTCTGGGGTAGACTACGCAGCCATTAAGGCGAGTGTTTTTTCTATTAAAATTGGACAATACCTAATTTAGGTGTTATTCTTGGAATGGAATCAATTATTAAAGTTCAAATATAAAAGTGTAACAGAAACAATGTCAGGGTATAAGTTATGATTAACTAGTTATAGAAAATCTATTTTCACTCTTTCGGATAAATTATAATACACACCGAAGAATTTAAAGGTTGGTCTAAGATCTAAGGTGCGAACTTTGGAATAGATTGGACTACCGATTACTGTGATATTGGGGATCGAATCCATTTCTGGTTTATTGAAGTTTTTTTATAATTTTATACATGATATTCCACTCTCCCTACACACAAATTGGGGTGCAATAAATTTTAAATAAGCCTTCCTCACCCCTAACATATTAGCTTTGATACAAATGTGTAATTAACCGAAAAGGTAGTAAGACGCGGTGACCAAATAAAAATAAACAAAGTCAATAGAAAAAGCAACAAGTAAATAAGAAAACATATAATGTATTTCATAATAAAAAGAGAAGCACAGTTGATTCTTTACGTCGCCTCCACTGGACAGTTTACTAGTCTCTTGAGGACATTTCCATGAGTCCCTCACTAACTCTTAACTCAATGGTTGTTTCAGAGCCGGACAGGTACAGCAATCACATCGGGGGGACTTCGCCGCACCAGAAGTATTCCACCGACATTGGTCCTGCTGTCAGCGCCACTAGTGAGTAAACTTAGCATCTTAAATTTCTCCAAGCACCTGTTGTACAATCTCTAAATAAGACTAATAGTTTTAGCCATTATAATTATAATCCTGCCACCTTTTTAAAAAATAACTATAGTAAATAAGTGTGATAATTTTATTGAATCTCATCTTACTACCCGTCCTAGGATACCCCACATATTTACATTAAATGGTCTGTCCAATAGTCGTAAGACCTATAGCAGGCCAGCACTGAAAGTACACAAGTACCTTACAAATACTTATATTTAGACGAGAAAATAAGATAAACAAAAATAGCTAAATAATTTTATATATTGTTGAATAGTTTCGAGGAAAAAGTAATTAATATTGATAAGAATAAAAAATAGCAATAATAACAAATAAGTAAAGAGTAGTTAAAAGCAGTAACAATATACAAAGAATAAATCTCATTATTGTAAATTTAAATAATATAGGCAGAACCTCGACATGATAATTATTGATATGGGAGTTCCTTAAATAACTCTCTAAGTTTAACTTTCCTTTTATGATAAAAGTTGAATTAGACAAATCTAGAATTTTCATTATAATAATAATTAATAATAATAATAGGATATGAATGATAATACAAATTAAAGGCATTATACCCGTATTTGTAAGGACAAAAACGTTATAAATAATATAGGTAAAAATCTACCTTATTAATCCTAGTGGAACAAAATTTCCAACTCCAGCCACACCCCCATCACTGGAAAACCAGTCAATACGGGACTGACGACTTGGTACTTGTGAATAATGATGCGGGCAAAGTTTGAAACTCCAAGGTATATCTCAGTGGAAGCTAAGAGCAAAATCTGTCGTTTCTATTTAAATACGTGCAAGATGCAGTCCAATTTTAATTTGAAGGGTTATAAAAGATACCAGATAAACGAGTTCTTTCATATTATATCCATATGCCAAGGCATGTGATATGAAGCTATTACCGGTGATATTATTATCAATACGGTGCCTGTAAAATAACATTAATAATAAAGTAAAATGAAATAAATGTTGAGTGAAGAAAACTGTTTATTTTTCTGAAAGGCGCTTCCTATGAAGATTGGACCGTATCCTACCAGTTTGAATAGAAATATATTTTTCAATAATGTGTCAATAAGGGCCACCCAATTATCTCGATGACGATCTTATTCAAGACTTATTTAATGAGGTTGCGATAATGATGTGTTAACTAATATAGAGGAGGATAAGCTTTTCCAAATTACTCTAATGATCACGTGTATGAAAACCGTCAGTCTCGCCTAGTACGATTAGAAAGTGACAGGTAGGTTGGGAACCAACCGGGTGTGATATGTTGATTTCTACTAAATGGTTTGCCAGAACTCTTTCTCACGTTTTTTCCTTAAGTCTCTTGGCCCTGTCGAGTGCAAGTCTAAAACCTATTTGGCGGAATGGTGGGCGGGAGGGTGAAAGGCGTGGCGTGGCTTCACAACAGACCAAAGTATCCTTCCGCGCACCAACAAGAACAGATGGATCACGGAAACCGTAGATTGCGCTTGTTACTGGACAGGTCTTGCAGAAAAATCATACGTTTGGAAATTTCAGTTTTCTCGAGAATTGAGTGAAATTTTTATTTTATTATTTTCAATACCCCTTCTAAGATAATGTATCGACGTTTGTTAATTGTTACATTTTGTTATTTTTTTGTTATGAAGCCGGAAGTTTTCTATTTAAAAATTTCAATTTTATCGATATTTGATCATTGTTAAAATTATAGAGAAGATGTGTATATAAAAAGTATAACTGAGTCAACATGCTTCTGTTCTTCAGAAAACCGTTTCCGAAAAGAAAATTGCAAAACAATAAAACAATTCTTCAAGATGACCGTTTATTCCCATTGCTCTGCATTTTCGCGCTAAATCAAAATGGCCAATCGTCTTAAGTCTATTTCCCTCAGCCCTATTCTATTATGAAAATACGTGGATTTCTTAACGGATAGTAATATTCGGTGCTAATAAAAAGTTATTCGTAATTAAGAGTTAACAAAATGCCTAGCGTAAAACTTATAGTTTGTATGTCTATAGCAGAGGTCATTAACCTACGGAACGCATGCCAATATTGGCACGCGGAACGATTTTCATTGGAACGCTGAAAGCTATGAATAAAATTAATATAAAACCCATAATAATAATAATTAAAACCATAGGTGTTAATAATAATTTTAATAGCTTGTTTTATGTTTCAATGATTCAAAATTTGTTTCAAAATTTCAAAATAATGTTTTCATAACTTTGTATTTATTCAGCTGTATCTGATTTATATTAAAATATTTAATAATCAAATAACAGTAGTTATTTAATATATTCCATTTATAAACAGGTATTTACATTTACATTTTACAAGTTCAACTTAAATTTGTTTTAACCTTAGTACTGGTTGACTATATATACTAATATAAACGATTTGGGTGGGCTTAGAGTTTATTTGGCACGTTGAGTGACTTTTCAATATTACTTCAGAAATATTACACTACTAAAATATTGCCAAACCCTGGTCTATATGATGGAACAATTTATAGAACTATTAATTTAGAGATTGCACAACTTGCCTGGAGAATGTTCGCTGCATGAAATTTCACATGGTATTCCAATGTATGTATTAATAACTACTAGTTTGTGGCATGAAATTGATTAAGAGAATCAACGTTTTTTATAAATTAAACATGAAAGTGTCCGACATCTTAGTTCAGTGGGTGATTTATCTGCCAACTGAACAAAGGGTATCTAGTTTACTTTCTACTTCAACGAAAAAGTATCGGCTCTAGTCTAGAAAACTGAGACTAATGGCTGGATGATTAATTGTGATGACAATATGACACCCTATATCTGCAGAAGTTGGTACTATCTTTGGTAGAAGATAGCGGCCTCTCCGTGGGTATGACTCAATTTCAAATTTATATTTTCACAATAGTGGTATAAATTGGTATTTCCGAGGAAAACGCTACCTTTTTTAATTAACGTTAAGTGTGTAGCTCTTGGAAATTGTGTATTAAATAAAACAGCTGTCTTTAAAAATATAATTAAGTAAGAACACATTTCCATATTAGGGATTCAATAATCGTATGGAATAGCCATAAGAAAGGAATGATTTTTAAAGAAGTGCAGTTTGAAAAATATTTAGATTTTTACATATTGTTCATAGATATAAATATTTTATTAGATAATGATCATATTCTGTGAAGAGTAAAATATATTTATCAAGTTATGTCACTAAAATAGGTTAGTAATTTTATTAATTATTCAATTATGTTACATTTTCTTTCGAGTTCATTTTTAAATATATTTTAACTTTTTAATGTGTTGTAAGTATTAGTCAATCAACATTATAACATTTTCTCACCAATTGTTTGTCTACTCTTAGGCTTATTGCTCTGATAAAATTTTAATCATCTTTTATATAAGAGCACCGAACTACTATTGACCTTATAAATATAAAAAAACATAAAAATTAAAATATTGGGCAAATATGGTTGACGTAATGTGCACATGTTCATGAAAAGGCATGTTGCTAATCTTTTTCAAACTTGGCGAAATGGGAAGGACATAATTACGTATACCATTGGCCAAATCTTTGTAAAATGTTCAAGAAGACACAAACGTACCAACCAGTAATTCATACAACAAAAATAAAAACACTCAAAATAAAAAAGTATGTTGCTAGTTAGCGAAAATATTTTGTTTAAGAATATATTGTGTATACCTTTCGCTGTTTTATTTAAAGTATAGTCCCAAATAATATTTTTGCTAAGTTGGAATTGGTGGACCCACGCCCGAATATTTGATTATACCCGTTTAACCAAACGTTGGATCTTAACTAACTTTTCACTAGGTAACTGGAAAGATTATTATGATTGGACTCATTTTAAATAAGTTTCGACTTGTATGTTCATGGTTAATTTTGTCCTTGATTAAAATTTGAACTCGTTGTAATTTGAGGTTACTAATGTGAAAACATAAGGTCTTGTTAATATAAAAAACGCCAATATTTTATATAGCAGTGTTTCTCAACATTTTACTATAATTAATAATATTTATAGCATAAGAAGTTAGGTCTTATTGAGTTAAAAAAATTCATGTATTTCATAGAACAGTGTTTCTCAACCTTTAACTATAATTAGTTAAATATTTCCGAATAAATAAAAGCCAAAGAAAGGCCCGTTGCTTTCTTATTGTGTATATATAAATGCTACACCCCAATTTTTTAACTTACCACCTCACGATTTGGGCACATTTGTGACCATTTTCATGAACTGGCCTCATCTATTGATCATTATACGAAATTATCAAAATGGCATTATCTCTTGACCATTTCATGAGCTGGATCTTATTGTACTATCTACTACAAATTTAACTGAAATTTGTTTTAATGTATCATATTAAATTAGCCCAATCTAACTTAATCTACCTAACCTTCCATTATAAAACGATTTAAAGTTAAATTAATTTACAGACCAAATAGATTCTTCACTTGTCCGTTTCATGGATATGGCAAAAGCTTGTCAGTTTTATGAATTTGGTATCGGTTGGAGCTGCCCATTTCATGAATTTGGTATAAATTGGAGCTGGCCATTTCATGATTTTGATTTCGATTGAGCTGCCCATTTCGTGATTTTGGTGTCGATTTGAGATGCCCATTTCGTGATTTTGGTGTCGATTTGAGATGCCCATTTCGTGATTTTGGTGTCGATTGGAGCTGGCCATTTTGTGAGATTTTGTCGATTGGAGCTGCCCATTTTGTGAATTTGGTGTCGATTGGAGCTGCCAATTTCATGTATTTGCTATCATTGGAGCTGTCCATTTCATGAATTTGGTATCAATTGGAGCTGCCCAGATCATGAAATAGCCCGTCCATTATCTGGGCAGCACAGACGCTACCCAATTCATTAACCAGTCCGTGAAATGGACGTGCATAGAAGCAAATTCACGGAATGAGAAGAAATTTGCTCAATTCATAAAATGACCAACTTCAATTTTAGAGTGGAATATAAATATAGAACGCAGTTTCATTCTGTTTTTTTTGGATGCCATCTTTATTTTATCGGAGCGTTCCATAATATTTATTTTGTGATTAGGGAAAACTTGGAAATATGTATATTTATAGTTCGCTCATTTAAATAGTTGTTTAGCCTGCTGAACTGAAAGTGCAAGTGCGTGATCAATTAGTAACTAAAATAATATCAAATTAATCATTACAGTTATCATTATCTTCTGGAGACTTGGATGATAATTGGTCTGATTCGAAATAATGGGTGTCCACAATTTAAATTAAAAGTGTAATAACTTTTGCTCCCTATTTTTAATATCATACATTTAAGAGTTTGGTTCCTACTGAATGGTTACAATAAAAGTTAAACATAGAAATCAACTAATTATGAATAATCATTTGATTTTGTTTGGTTCTAAAATATATCAAAAAATGAATAAATTAGTAAATTTAAACCGGTTTCGATTTGTCTCTAAGAAGTAATTCACCATCAACCCAGTAATGTTTGAAAGGGTAGTAAAATATACTGATTTATTATGGCATGCAGAGCTTTTAATGTCTGAAGTCCAAATCTTCTTTACTTTGTTTTTGACATTTAAAATAACATTTGCATTTTCGAAATATTTCGAAGAAAGAAGGAAACTTTAAAAGCTATATAAAACTAAAAGATTTTAAAAATCTCAATAAATATAAGACATTACCACACATAACAATTTTTAATAACTTCTAATAGGTATTTTAACAACTAGTGATTTAATGACATAGATAACGTAAGCATAAATATATTTATATGTGTTACTTTTTTATAAACATTTCTCTTAATATAGATCATTTAAAAATTCTAATTAGTTTTATTTGCCAAAAAAAATTGGACTCCAGCCTCAACATTTCTTCGTGTGTTTCAAGTTTAACTTAGACTTCATTTTGCATTTAAAAATTAACCCTTACACGCCTCTTTAAATTTCAATATTAAAAAAAAAATTAAACCTTACACAGGAATTGCAAATTGATTTCCATTTTTATCCAACCAGATGTAACTACATTCAACATTATTGTTATATAAATATATATTTTATCGCGCACTCTAGGTTGAGATTCACAACCGTAGACTATAAATTAAATTTTTATTTTGAAAATGTATTGATAAAACAGTTGGAGTTATCCAGAAAAAGCGTTAGTTTATCTACGAAAACTTGTCGGCTGTAATTAAAGGGGTCTAATTAATTTTCAGCAGAAGCTCTCTCAACGGAAGTTGCGGTGAATCGTTCAACTAAAAGGAGGCGGTCACGTGTTTTGCTGTGTCCTCGAGGCAGGTTTTTTTTCCCCTAAGCAAATGCATATTTCGTAGAAGGGTGTTAGTGTAAAGGTTTTATTTTAATGATAGCCTAAGTGCAAGTCATTCAAACACATCATCATGCATGTTAGTTTAAGGGAAGAAAACATTTGTTTAATTAGATAACAAAATATTATGTTTATCTTTTAGATAGATAAATGGAATAATTTTCATAGGAAGAACTTTATCTGAAAGCTAGAAAATATAATAGATCTACATTCACGTATTTATACGTCAAGTTATGTGACCTGTAGGTGTCATTTCTGATATATATTATCGATACCTGAAAATAACACTAAATAATATAAAAACATATTATTAATGTTGACCGCCGGAAAATTTTATTCAAGTTTCTTTCCTACCCCAATCCTAGTATACGTAGCCAACATCGATGTTCTCACGGTTTAAGGTGCCAATTAGGTCTGGTCTTATTTGTCATTGTTGGGGGAAATGTATTTTTGAAACTCGACCAGGTTTACTAGGGGAGATTCCCTCCCACTATCCCTCCCCACATATTAGACTAGATTCTACCTCACTTTTCCCTGGACAAAAAGTATCTACATGTTAATTCTATTGTAGGTTTTTTGGGATATTGAAAAAAAAATGTGTAAATATTTTATGCTATTTTTTTTGTAAAATTAAACCACACATTAATTATTCAAATCAAGACCAAGTAGCTTATATGAAAATAGTATCGTGTAAAAAATCTGTAAAAAAAAGCAAAGTTTTTTAAATGTTTGATAAACGTGAATACATAATCCAAAATTTGGCTCTCATTCTTTGTCGGTGTACACTAAATTTTTATCAAAGGATTATTATTATAGACAGAGATAGTACAGCAGTAGTGTGCTTGACTCTTGACAGGCTGATAATTGATTCCCAACGTAGGTCTTGGGTGATAATTTATTTTCCACGATGAATTTTTGATTCTATTTTCAGTTTCGTAATAAGTTATATAATTAAAATTCTCTCTCAATTTCACGCTCTATTATATTATATTTTAACAAACATCAATCAATACCTGAGGTAGTGGTGTAGGGGACTCGAGAAAAGATTAGTGGTTTTTTTCTTCTTCAGTTTTTATAGAAAATAATTTTTTCGGCCAAAATATATAAAATAATTATCCAGTAAAATCAAAGAGTTTAATTTTATTCACATTGTGAACTCAACATTTCTTCAATATCAAACAAGTGTGCTCTGAAATTGAATAACAATTTTTTCACATCAATTAAAAAGCTTATTATCTAATTCTTCTATGATAATGACATATATTCAACAACTGTTGATATCTCCATGTGAAAAAAAATTAAACTTCGTTTCTTGTGGTGCAATATTTTTTATATTTTGGATAAAAAATGTTCTGCTGTAAAAACTGCAAAAAACACCTGTCCTTTTTTTGCGTTTCTCTACTCCCATTTTAATTTTAATATACTATCACTAAAACCATCTGATAATTTATCTATATTTTCATATTGTTTGCAGATACTATTTCAAAATTATTTCTAGTACAATTTTAATGGATTTTTCATTTTCATAACTGGATGTAATTTAACAAAGAGAAATAAAATAAATAGAAAACCTGTTTTTTTTACCGTTCTTTTACCAAGATCACCGTAACAGTACTCTTTTAAAAGTTATTTTCCCTTCTAAAAGGCAATTTAAACTTTGTAGTTTACAGGCATTAAAATCAAGAGGAGCTCTTTACCACTTCAAAGACTATGGAAGAAAGCGTTGATTAAAAAATAATTAATGTTTAAAAGTTAAAATGTAGTATTTTCTCAAAATGATCATTATTCTTTGTGGCGTATATTTCAGTATCATATTTATGAATTTTAAATCCTTTTTAAATGCAGATATTTCATTACAATGTTGAAAAAAATAGTAAGGGTATTTTAAATTGGAAATTTCATATCACTTGGTAGTGAAATATATAAGAAGGTGTTTAATAAATCCAGAGTCAAGAATTGCTAGAAACTAAACTAGACCAACTTATCATTTGAAAGGGTTGATTGGTTTAAATATTTAGGAACATTTATAACTATCAATAACAATATTTGAATGTGAACTAGGCAAAAATACAGTCGGGAAATGCATTATATTACTCGGTCCATAAGTTGTTGATATCTCATCTGGTTTCAAGGAATGTAAAACTCAGTATAAACAAAATAATAATTTTACCGGGTGTTCTCTATGGGTGTGAAAGGTAGTCTCTTACCTTACATGACGAAAATAAGTTTAGGTTGTTCGAAAACAAGCTGCTTAGAAAGTTATTTGATTCAAAATGGATGTGGCTTTTTTTTTTGTAATATCTTCTCCCTAAATAATCACCATTTACCTGCGTGCTTCTTTGGTCTATGTGGATTTAATTTAAATTACTGTTGGTATCCTTTAATTGTCAGTTCCCAACCTTTTTCCGCTTGCTTACCCCTTGACAGCCCTTTTCCATAACTTGTGCTCTTTATTTTTAGCAAAATATTTAATTACTACGTTGGTAATTATTTGTGATTTATTTGTTATAACTGTAAATCAATGGGCTGATAATATGATTAAAAACAATGTGATAATAATTTGAATACATAGTTCATACATTTCTACATTCAAAAAGCAAAAGTTACAATAAAAACTAACATATTTAATTTAGTTATTATTTTATTATTAATAATAATAATAATTATTAGCACCGCATCTTACTACCCGTTCGGGTTGTACACACTTACGCTAATGTGTAATGGTAGGGTGATTGTGAGATTAAATGGAGGACCTAGAGTTTAACGTGGAATCCGAACCACGGTTAGATAAATCTGTGCCGGGACCGAGGATTGAACCTCGGCCACCAGCATAGAAGTCTGACACCTTACCCCTAGACCGCCAGGTCTCCTATTAATAATTATAAAAACTATTTTATATTTGACATTTAAATCATCTTATCAAGGTCTAATATTATAAGAAACCCCGCACTGCTCTTAACTATATCGTTAATTTCATAAATTTGACTGATCTTTTGTCTTACACTACTCGCATATGTAGCTCTTTCCGCCATTATTCAAATATTTTCGCGTACCCCCAAACGTCCTGGCACGTACCCTTTGGGGTACACTATCCCATGTTGGGAACCTCTGTTGTAGATAAACATTAATTTGAGAGCCCTATATGCCAACGCCACATGAGTCCCTAATTTCTTTCAGATGTGTATAAATTAACGTAAAAAGTTTAAGTAAATTGAATTAATTACCTGTCTCATAATAAAGCAAGTATTTCCCTAAAGCATAGTCTGCAAAACATTTCAAAGGCGATTTGAAAATCAAAGACTCAAAACAATAGTACTTTCCACCAAACATAATCTGACAACCTATTCAAAAATCATTTACTCAAAATAACAGTACAAGTTCCGAGAACAAATTAAGACATTAAATTACTACGATAAAACTATTTTATTTTTTATTTCTTTATTATTCTACACGTCTTAGTACTCTTTCACGTTCCAATTACTCTAATGGAATAAGAATGACAAAGCTAGACTTGTAAAGAAAATATATCCTCATTTGTGTGATGGGGTGTTGGAAATCTTTAATAAATACACCATCTGTACACCCAACCGTGATTAAAACCCGTGATTTCCCTTTCACTGATAATTCAGTCTAACACGAGTGTGACGAGTTAGACCATGTGAACACCGATGCGGGTAAACATTTTAGAACTATTGTCGGAAGATATAAGCAATAGCTAACAGTAAAACCCGAACAGGTAGTAAGACGTAGTGCTAGAAATAATAATAATAATAATAGCTAAAAAAGAGAAATTAATATATTCCAAAAAGTAGCTTTTCTAGGTTTATTAATATTTATAACTATTTATACACGTTTCAGTGGTCGAATGGTCTAAGGCGCTACTCTCGCAGTAGAGTAGATTATTGATGATGGGGAGATTAAGGTTCGAATCTCGGTCGGGAGTACTGAGAGTGGTTATCCCAAAATTGGTTTCTATTCTCCGTTCACGCAAATGCGGGTACACTTTCTATAAATATAATCTTCCTACATAAAGAGCTATAATCAGAGTAGACCTTGTAGTCTAAGAAATGCTATATGACAGTTATTACGCTTATATAATCATTTTACCTCACTCTTTTGTTTGTATTTATATTTTAAGTTGAGCATCAAATTTAATTTAATTAGTAAAAGGGTTCGGCTATTTCTTACACTGTATTGAAATATAAAACAATAATTAAATTATAGCAATTTTTCCTTCGCTCTTCCTTTTTCAATTCACTTGTGCTTCCAAATGCTTTTGTTTCACATAAAAGTGTTAATTCTTGAAAGGAAAGAATTTAAAAAAAATCCCTTGAGTGAATAAAACGAACTTTTTTTTTTATTGACAAAAGGTTTTAAATTTTTCTCTTTCTTACCTCTTCATCTTTTCCTTCCATTTTTTTTCCATTACTAGCAGTCAAATTTCCTCAAATTTTATAAAAATGAAAATTAATTTTACTGTATTATTCCAAATGTTTGTTTATATTCAAAGTTTCAGGTTACTTTTTTAATATATTAATTTTAAGATTAAATTTTATCAATTCAAACACATTTAAGATGGGCATTTATTGCATTTTTTGGAATACGGTAAAGTAATATAAAACAATTTTTAGTATATTTAATAATCATAAATTTGAGGAGGGAAATAAATTCACTAAGTAAGTCTAATATGAAAAACACTTTAAAAAAAATAGCAATTGGTTTATTTATTATTTAATAAAAAAAAGTATAAACACTACATTATTTGATCAAATATTACATATTTGTATTGAATAAAACTTGCACTAACATGTATTGATAAAATAGTATTCAAAATCTGTTTACTGAATCATATCACTTATTATTAATTAATACCTAAATTATTTACAATAATTTGTAGACATGTGGGCAAATGCGTCATTTTTGTTTAGTCTGGTTTATTAATGACGAAGAAGTCTGGTTTTGAATCTTAAGCGGAAGCTTTAGGTGCTTTTTTTTTAACAAAATATTTTCTTACTTTCACGTCAAAATGATTAGGGAGCATTCCCTCTAAATTATACCTTTCTTATCCCTCATAAGAACCTAATGGAAATTAGTAATATTGAAGCTTTATTTGAGGATATTAATGTATACTAATTAACAATATTTATCAATATAAGATGTGTTTGAATGACCTGTTGATCAAATTAAATTGGAAGTTAGTTATACTCTATTGACAACTAATTTAGTAGTAGGCTGGTTTCAACCTAACCTTGGACATTAGGTTAACCACGAGGTCGACTACACCCAATATCACTGCTGAGAGAACTGCAGGTCTTGTGAAGAAAAGCTTTATCCACGTTCTCTTTTTCTATCGGTTAACTGTTGCCAAATCTTCTCGCTTTCCGCTACGTCCTAGTGTTGTCATTTTAAGTAAAAGGTTCTACTGGCAACATCGACGAACCAACGTTGCAAAATTGGTTATATATCAAAGGGAAGAATTACCACACAAAAACCAGAGAATGACAACGCTTCTTCCAAAGTGTATTGATGCAGTTCACTCAGATATGATATACAGTGTAGATTCTACTCCACTAACGAGACGTTGGATGCGTTTTAGTAATGTTAGAGTAAAGCACTGAATCTCGTGCCCTCGTTTAAGAACATTAAACGTTGTAATTAGAGGTGTAATATTGATAATTGTTGTGTGTATTTAGAAATCATGTTATATCACTATAATCTGAAAGGTATCGGTGGCTACACTATGACCCTATCAGTTATATGCTACATAGAAGAATAACAAAACAAGGCAAGCCTTATACCTTTCATAGTGTGCCAAGTATACACACTTGTCATATAATATGTTCCTAATATTAATAATTTATATATATTTATTGTATTTTAATATGATCTTAAATTAAATACAACCGATGTACGAGACCTTCAAATGAATCATACAAGTCATTCTACTTATATAGCCCAATAGGCGTTCTAGGGTAGGACTAATAAGATAAATTTATTTACATTTGGATGTATATTTTATTGATTTTTATTTGTTA
>CABFOW010005001.1:36485-48017 GCA_902141385.1 Timema californicum | reverse complement strand
AATCTAAAGCGGAACAGCCACCAAACTCGTGTTTGCCATTACAGGCCTAGTTAAGAGAATGTTTATTTATTATACACAACAAGTTGGTAACAAGATTATTATTCTAAATCATCGTCAAAATAGTTAGAAACAGTTTAAATGCTACGTAAGACCTACTAACCTCCAATTTGGTGAAACAATTTGAGCTATATAGTTTGTTTAATTTATAATGCACTAAAACAATAGCATTACTCTTATGTATGTTTATTCCAAATGTATTTAAGTTTGTTTAATTTATTCCCTTGCTTAGTATGGATATTTAAAAACATAATCTGAGAATTATATTTTAGATTTTTTCAATATTTTGCTTCTAGAAGAATTTTAGGAATCCTATCCTTTATAAATAGGACACATTCAATAAGTCTTTATTTAATTATCGTGTATGCACATTTAGATGATGTGTGTTCCATAAGGCATTTGGTTATTCAGTTGGGTTGAGTGACAGGGTTGACCTACTGGCGACAAGGAGACCAGTAGGTCTAGTAGGACACTCTTATCTTGCTACAGTTCCTTGTCACTTTCCTCTCTGTAACCTTCCATCAGTTATATCATGTGTATCTTCCATCCTTCGCTTCAATAACAATAATGTAAAAAAAAGGGCGTTCTCTTTGTTAATCATAAAATAATACCTCAATTACAAACAAAATAGAATTTTTCGGTGGCTTCAAGCCTTAAACAACTTTATTTAAATTAATTTTAAATTTTTTAACTCAAATTATAGACCTACATTTTAAAAAATTCGAGGATTTGAATTTGGAGTCAAGATTCGAAAACAAATTTAAGATTCAAATTTGAGATCCCAGCTCTAATATATATATATATATATATTATTTTTTTAGCCCATTCGTGTTATTCGGGTATGTGCTAATTACGCTAATATGTTAGAGTGGTGTAAGGTTGAATTTAGACGAAGTGTACCAGTATTTGCATGGAGGGAGAGTAGAAAACAATTTAGGAAAAATTACCCTCAGTGCACACGCCCGGAGTCGAGCCACGATCTCCCCGTGATCGGCAATCTAATCTATTACGGGAGTAACACCTTAGAACATGTGTCCACCGAAGTGGGTAATATATTTTTATAATATGCACTGTACATATTATAAATAGTCAGACAACTTAGCTCAGTCGGTAGCGCGTCTGTCAACTGAGCTAAAGGTGCCGGGTTCGGTTCAGGGCATGGCCGAAAATTTAACATTAGTGAAATATGGGCTTACCCTTTAATGATAAAGTAACGACCTGGGACTGGATGTTGTGTTTGTCCTACTCTTAATTTATATTATAAATCACAATAAGCTAAGACATGCATAGCAAGCCGATAATGGAGAATATATGGCCTAGATGTGTAGTTAGATGACGCGCTATTCGTGTTGAGCTCGACTGCTGAGGACGGGGAGATCGAGACTCGAATCTAGGTCAGGTGAACTTGGGGTGGTTTTTCCTAAATGGTTTTCCAATATCCCTCCACGCAAATGCGGGTTCACTTCCTCTAACTTCAACCTTTCCCATTCCTAATCCATTAGCGTAATTAGTACTAAAGCGTATAACCCGAACGGGTAGTAAGACGTGGTGCTAAAAAAAAAATACCGACCCAGACTATAGGATGAAAGCAGTAATGAATGTAAAAATACATATATACATACATAACTATATATTTATATGTCTGTATGTGCAAATTGTAACCCATACGTTTGTAAGGATAATATAAGTGTATTTATAAACAAAGGACCAGAATATTCACCGCACGCATGGTTATTATTGAACGGTGTGAATGCATAGTAGATGATTAACAAGTTGACCTTAAACATGCAAACATGCTTTGAATCTTTTCTGCATTGATCAACGAACACGCTCTCAAATACCAGGAAGGCTACGGATAAAATTACAGCAATTAAGAACCCTCTGGAGAATTACCCCAATTTGACCAACCTCTAAACTTTTAAATACACCTTAAGTTAAAATCGATGTGTTTCAAAACATGTGAAGAATTTTTCTGTAAGGCTTGTCATCATATTATTCTATCCGTTTACCAGGTCATATGATATAAAGAAAACTCGGGTCAATCATTCAACCAAAATAACATTATATTTGAAGAACCGTTGAACAATGAGATTTAGTACAAGTTATCTACGACTAAAATGTACCGTGTCGTCATCATATAGGAATTAAATGCTCTTTCAAATCCACAAAGGCATATTTTCTTAGAATTGCGGTAATATTTCTTAAAATAAATTATGGCAAACGTAACTATTAAGTATTTGCATTTAAAGGTTTTGACTTTTAACTTATTGTAGTGATACCGTTTTATGATGATGATGACCCGTGCATGCCTTACTGCGCACTTGTTATCCCACGGATATATGATGATCTGATAATATGTAATTCTGTTGAAATAAGTGAAAATTAATGTTTGAACACGATTGATTTAGTTAATTACACTTTCATTACTATCAAATTGACATTAAAATGATACAGTTGTTATTTGTTTAACGAAATGACGCGGAGAGCCAGATCTAGTGCTAAAGCTTGCCACAAATTGAGATTGGGATTTACTATAATCTATTATATTAATATATTTTGTGATATTACTATATTCTGTGTTATTACTATATTCTGTGTTATTACTATATTCTGTGTTTTACTATACTCTGTAATATTACTATATTCTGTGTTATCATTATATTCTGTGTTATTGCTATATTCTGTGTTATTACTATATTCTGTGATATTACTATATTCTGTGTTATTACTATATTCTTTGTTTTACTATACTCTGTAATATTACTATATTCTGTGTTATCATTATATTCTGTGTTATTGCTATATTCTGTGTTATTACTATATTCTGTGATATTACTATATTCTGTGTTATTACTATATTCTTTGTTTTACTATACTCTGTAATATTACTATATTCTGTGTTATCATTATATTCTGTGTTATTACTATATTCTGTGTTATTCCTATATTCTGTGATATTACTATACTCTGTGATATTACTATATTCTGTGTTATTATTATAAGCTGTGTTATTACTATATTCTGTGATATTACTATATTTCTGTGATATTACTATATTCTGTGTTTTACTATACTCTGTAATATTACTATATTCTGTGTTATCATTATATTCTGTGTTATTACTATATTCTGTGTTATTACTATATTCTGTGATATTACTACATTCTATGTTATTACTATATTCTCTGATATTACTATATTCTGTGTTATTACTACATTCTGTGATATTACTATATTCTGTGTTATCATTATATTCTGTGTTATTTCTATATTCTGTGATATTACTACATTCTATGTTATTACTATATTCTGTGATATTACTGTATTCTGTGTTATTACTATATTCTGTGTTATTACTATATTCTGTGTTATTACTATATTCTGTGATATTACTATATTCTGTGTTATTACTATATTCTGTGATATTACTACATTCTATGTTATTACTATATTCTGTGTTATTACTATATTCTGTGATATTACTATATTCTGTGTTATTACTATATTCTGTGTTTTACTATTCTCTGTAATATTACTATATTCTGTGTTATTACTATATTCTGTGTTATTACTATATACTGTGTTATTACTATATTCTGTGATATTATTATATTCTGTGTTATTACTATATTCTGTGTTTTACTATACTCTGTAATATTACTATACTCTGTGTTATCATTATATTCTGTGTTATTGCTATATTCTGTGTTATTACTATATTTCTGTGATATTACTATATTCTGTGTTATTACTATATTCTTTGTTTTACTATACTCTGTAATATTACTATATTCTGTGTTATAATTATATTCTGTGTTATTACTATATTCTGTGTTATTCCTATATTCGGTGATATTACTATACTCTGTGATATTACTATATTCTGTGTTATCATTATATTCTGTGTTATCATTATATTCTGTGTTATTACTATACTCTGTGATATTACTATATTCTGTGTTATCATTATATTCTGTGTTATTACTATATTCTGTGATATTTCTATATTCTGTGTTATTACTATATTTTGTGATATTTCTATATTCTGTGTTATTATTATGTTCTGTGTTATTACTATATTCTGTGATATTTTTATATTCTGTGTTATTATTATATTCTGTGTTATTACTATACTCTGTGATATCACTATATTCTGTGTTATCATTATATTCTGTGTTATCATTATATTCTGTGTTATTACTATACTCTGTGATATTACTATATTCTGTGTTATCATTATATTCTGTGTTATTACTATATTCTGTGATATTTCTATATTCTGTGCTATCATTATATTCTGTGTTATTACTATATTCTGTGATATTTCTATATTCTGTGTTATTATTATATTCTGTGTTATTACTATCCTTGTCCTTAGTGTTAAAACCAACCAATAGGAGAACTCCTGACAACCTGATGTTGCAAAGGCTAGCTTCCTATTGGGTAAAAGGCAGCCAACTCATCACCAGATTTTCAAATAAAACGAAGGAGATTTTTTAAACAAAGAAAGAAAGATTTAAAACGTACTAACTTATATTGAACTTACTTCTGAAAACGCCTGACCATCCATGGATGAAGTATTAAAAGGAAATTTACATACAGTTCTTTAAAAAAAAACACTTCATCCATGACTTTTTGAATAAATGAGAGGGGGCCCAAAAAAGTATAACTACACTATAATTAGTCAAATTAAAAATATTCCATCCCAAAACATATATTTAAAACTACTGTGGATGTTTGCATTGAATTAAACCATGATAAAGTTTGCTATCTCAAATGATAGGTTTATGAAGGATCAGGTCCCTAACCAGGGATTTATGTTCGGAAGATGAGGGGGGAGCGATGGGGGAGGCGGGCAGACAACCAAATTAATGAAATAGGCACACCTTACAGCACAACAGTAAATATTGTATTCCAAACTCGTATAATGTAAAAAAATATTACAAAACAAAGTTATCTCAGCAATGTCCTAGTGTCGTAAAAAAAAGTTGTATAACGTCTTGTGGATCTCTATGCAACAACTTTAAAGATATTTATGGAAGGTCAAAAACGGGCCTTTATGTTTTGAAAAACGAGTCCACAACTCGAAAGTCATGTAGTCTAGTACTAAAGAGGTATAAAGTGATCGTTTGAAATACTATTATAATGTGGTTTCTGGCATGTTCTCACATCCTATATGTTTAGCATTGCGTATTTGGATTGATATAGTTTATCCATCTATGAGTTAGAGCATTGTCTCAGCAACGTCAAACATGGCATAAATTATCTCGATGTATTCTCAAGAAGTGTTTCTAATTGGGCGAATAAGACTATCAATACATTAGGAACATTTCTTTAGATCAATAGTTTCTGGGGGTCGAGGGGTTGGAAGATAAGTTCCCCCTAAATATGGCCCTGTGAAAGACCAATGGGCCATTACTTGTGTAATTTGTGAATAGTAGATGAACGTAGAAGAAAATATGAACAACATATTCTTGAATAAATAGTCTGACACCTTAGCTCAGTCAGTATCGTGTTTGTTTACTGATCTAAGGGTCCCGGTTTCGATTCCCAGCATGAAAATTATCATTGGTAAAATGTGGGTTTCCACTTTCATAGTGATGAATTAATGGCTGGGACTAGGTGTTGTGTCTGTTATAGATTTAGATTAGTTTGTAAGTCGTGTTCTAATATAATCAGTCGATTAATAAAGTGCACGTTAAATATCTCAAATAAGTTAAAATAAATTAATAACTTACAAAGCTGTTGGTGCGAGGCTAATCAGGGAGTATTAAAACCTATTTTAGTGAAAAAGGTACGGGAAAACGATTTTTGGGGAAATCCTAAAAATAAAAATGAATCCATTAATGAAACATCATCGGTTGCTTCTAATATAGGAGTCCTTATACTGGACTCGCACCTAAACATCAAATGATAAACAATTTGATATCTTCCTATGCGTCTGGTAAAGTGGAAGATGGCACTAGTATCTTCTTTTTCTTAGCACCGTATCTTACTACTCGTTCGGGTTGTACGCTTATGTTCTAATTACGCCAATGGATCTAATGATAAGAAAGGCTATATTTATAAATAAAATGTACCTGCATTAACGTGGAGGGAGAGTGGAAAACCAATTTGCAAAAGCCACCCTCAGTACACCCGAATGAGATTCAAACCTTGATCTCCCCGTCATCAGCAGTCTAGTTTTCTGCTAGAGTAACGTCTTAGACCATGCGTCCACCGAAGCGGGTTGCACTAGTACTAATGATTTAGCGATAAACAGAGGTAAACTTGCATCTATTCGGAAGACTACGATCCGAATATCTGTCCACACACTGCGCTGTTACCACGGGCCTTACTTAAAATTCAGTGAATTGAGTCTAAGCATAGAAACCATCTAAAACTAATTTGAAGACATCTGGACAAAACATATTGTAATACTATGCTTACATTATTTTGTAAGTTGCCTACTATCTATATATTTAAAACTGGAAGCGCGCCCTTTTTGCAATGATTCCCGGAGTTCTACACAACCAATTTTCACCAGAAAAAAAAAACGCTTACACACCGAGAATGTGCCCTAAAATTTAGTAAAATGCCTCCATCTTCCTCTATACTTACACCATTATTTCTTCTTTAATTGATTCCTTTCTTCTACTCTTACTGGCACACTTTCTGTTATCTGCTCCTCCCATCTCTTTCTTGACCTCTTTGGGGTATTTTTCCTACATACTTCATTTACATCATTTTCTTTGGCATCCTCTCTTTTTCCATCCTCATTACATGCTCATACCATCTCAGTCTTGCTTCCTGTACTATCTTATGCACTTCCTGTACCCCACTCTTTCCCAGATAACTTCATTCTTAATCTTGTTTCTCCTCGTGACAGCTAACATGCATATTTGTCTATGTTTCATCAAATAAAACATAGATATTCTCCAAGACTCGTGTACTGCCTGTACCAATAATGTGGGTTTTCAAGGTAGTGCTAGCCACATGCAAGGTTGGTTTCAAAAGTATTTTACAAATGCATACCTCATTTTTTCTCCTTGGAGATTTAAAAGAAGATGTTATCCCTCACGCATCATACAAATGCTGCGTTGATGCTAACCTATTCCTTCATAGCATAGAAATTAGTGTAAATCATGGCAGATAGATACTTTCAACAAATCCCAAAGGAGAAAGGGCACAAAATTCCATGTAAGAAATAATTAATTCTCAATTCATAATTTCCTAGCCTTTAACTTTTATTAATTTACTGTTCCAATTTATAATTTGTTTATTTCGTATATTTCCTATTTCCTTTATTTGGGATAGTATTTAACGTACACTTTCTAAACTAACTGATTATATCATCAAATAACTTATAATATAATTTAAATCTAGAAAATACCCAATATCCAGCCCCACGCTGTCAATTCATCACTGCGAAAGGGTAAACCCTAATTTCATCAATGATCAATTTTTCGGCGATGCCAGAACTTGAACCCGTGACCATAAACTCAGTAGACAGACACACTACCAACTGAGATAAGCTGTGGGACCATATTTCATGTACAAAGCCCCTTTTTTCGCATTTTTTTAACATGTAACATTGTATACTAATTATTTATACATTAATTCATCATTTTAATAATAATTAAATAGTGGATGGTTGTTGAATTGAATAAACATAATCAGTTTGTTACTGAACTTTCCCTTTTTCTTTTTCTCGACCTCTTGGTAGAGAGAAACATTGTGATCGTCAAAAAAAAAATCCGACCCGAGAGTTTGATAAATGTCGACGTTTCATGACCCCCTGACACCGAAAAAGTTGTTTTAGCGATGTATTTTGTCTGTCTGTGTATTTCGGACTTGACCCGAAACTGTTATACTGATTGAGATAACACTTTTTACCTATCCTTTTAATAAGATTTCCCCAAGGGGCTTTTGGAATTAGATATCCAACCCTAAAATTAAGGGTAGTTTACCGAAGAATAAAAAAGAGAAAAATAGATTTTCTCAAAATCCGTTCTAACAATTTTAATCAAACTTGTATCTAGGCATTGTTTAACACTACAAAAAAAATGTCTATTTTCATTTTCTCATGGAAATTATTTTAAGGATATCTTATATCGGCGGAAAATTCCAATTTTGATCATATCTACGCAACTATTTGAGATACTAAATAACTTATCTTAGTAAAGTTGTAGTACTATTAAAAATAAATATTTAGAACATTTTTTTATAATCCCAATAGTTTCTTATATAAACGCAAATATATTAATTTTTTCATGCAGCTCTTTGAAAAGAGAAATAGATTGCTATGCTCTTCGGTGGACATACATATTACTCTTTTCCCAATGTTTATATAACAGTGTATTTTATTTTATGTATGATCTTTGGTTGAGTGTTTCTGAAACGAAGTATGTTATTTCGTTACACAAATATTACGAGTTTTTAATAAATGTTCCTATTGGTAAAAAAAAAAGACATTCTGTTCGTTGCAACTTACCATTTATCTAAATTCGCATTTAAGTTCCTCAGTAGCCATTACAACACATCAATTTGCATAGGAATCTAATAGCTGCTTGAGCACCGACTACAGAGCAAATATTTGTATTATTATTATTATTATTAGCACCGCGTCTTACTACCCGTTCGGGTTATACGCACTTACGCTAATGTGTAATGGTAGGGTGATTGTGAGATGAAATGGAGGACCTACAGTTTAACGTGGAATCCGAACCACGGTGGAGACCTGGCATTCCTCACATTCACAAGATGTCTTGTCAGAGGTGAAGGAAGGGTTTGGTAATCAGATAAATCTTTGCCGGGACCTGGGATTGAACCCCGGCCGCCAGCATAGAAGTCTGACACCTTACCCCTGGACCACCAGGTCACCCAAATATTTGTAATACAACAAGATGAACCTACGTTTTGACCCATAATTCTTCTTACTCTTCAGTAAACCTATGTACAAGTTTTTTTTAGTAACTTCCATTAGGCGTGACATTGAAATTACAAATATGATGGGCCCAACTCATGCGTGAAATTAGTTATTAAATAAGGGAAATTATTGACTATCCTCGCAGATAATATGGTTCTCGCTACCAAAGTTTGTTACTAGCGAAGTCAATTTCAGATATCCCAATCTAATTACATCGCGTTTTAAAACTGTTGACTTATTAAAAAAAATCTCAATCAATTTATTCTTACTATTATGAAATATTTGCTTTACTAAAGCATTAATTGGTTTCAATATGCAGCAAAAAATTGTTGGTGATATAATTTCAGCAAAGAGCATAGTAATTGTTGAAGTGAGTTAGTAAAATCTAATAAAATTACAAACTAATTACAAATATATCAAATCAGAATTAGTATTCAAAACCAATATATTTTTTAAAAATCCAGAACTGTGTTCCCCCATCTAACAATTAGGCTGAAATGAGATTCGTCTGTTTAACCCAATAAAGGTGGTCATTCGTGGAAGAAAGTTTATGGTAGATGACGAAGCTGTAATAAGGTGAAAATACCAAACTCCGATACACCCATGAGAATTTTACCGACAAGCAAATACAGCCCCTTTTTTGGGCCATATTTATAGCTGTTGAGGACCCAAGAGTGTAAAAAAATTGGAGGCCCCCAACGTTAAATAAATATAATTATTTTCAACGTTTCAACATTATAAATTTTTCTTTTCAAAATTAACCGTTAAAAACTCAATTCTAAATATGTAATTTAAATAAGGAAATATTGTCAACACAATAAATTAGATTTGTTTAAACCAAAAATTAGCCATTAGTCATAAATAAATTAATTAATTCAAATTGACATGAAATTTAAAAAATCTTGACATGCCTCCAATATATAGAAGATAGATTTTTTTTTATTTCAACAATTTGTGAATGTCCTGGAGCGTTAGTTCCTGTCCCTCACCCTAAAACCGGGCCTGACCCTTCTTTCAAGATGGCGGAAAGGCGTAGTAAAACGACAAAGACAACGTCGGAAAGTAGGAATTGTAATAAGTTATGTGACTATTTAGAAACAATAGTTGATGTGTGTATGAACATTTTCGAACTAGAAATAAAATATTGAGTTAAATCTATTGATTGACCTTATTATTTGAAGTAATTGATGGACATTTACCAAATAGGGTATACAATATACACAGAGCTAAGTCATCAATTCTGACATTGTTGTCTCGTGTAAATATTTGGCTATGGTGGCCTATATTTCTGGTGTCAGAGAAATTTGATCTTTTTAAAAATATGTTATACATATATAAGGATGAGAAAGATAGAATATATATATATATATATAGTCTTAGGAGATCATATATATATATATATATATAGGGATAAGGAAGGTAGAACAGTACCGTACCTCACGTCTTACTACCCGTCCGGACAATCCACGTATTTTCACTCATATATATCCTGTTTTGCTAAAATATGATCTCCTAAGACTATGTTTGTGAGTGACAGTAATAGCTAACAATAACTTAAACTAACTAACCAAATCTAATATTAACTCTGAAAGATAAAAGGGATAGCATAGACACTGAAACATAAATAATAAAACTACATCACCCAAAGGTATATGATGAGGAAGGTGAACACTATTAATACCGATAAAAAATTATTTATGAAATCTCTTTAATTCAAAAGAACCAAATGATTAGTTTTTTTTATTTATTTGAGATATTTAACGTGCACTTTCTGAACCGATTGATTATATCAGCACATGGGAATTTCTACGAGCTAGAGTGAAAGGACTTACCAATTTTGCTGGGAAAGCTAATTCTATATACCTTCCAGGGATCTTTTACATGCAACCATCGACATGAGACCGACGGCTTTACTTTCCCGTCCAAAGGAAGTTGTGTTACGGTTCAAATCGATCAAGAATAATACGTCAACCCCGGCTGGGTTTGAACCCACAAATGACAGGTCCTGAGGCGAGCACTTTACCCCTAGACCACCGAGGTAGACAAGGATCGGTTTGAAGAGTGGAACTATAAATACTAAACAACGTCAGTTATTTTAAATAAGAACACGGGATTAACCCTCTTCAGTGGCCGAATGGTCTATGGCGTCACTCCCGTGTTAGACTGGACTGCCAATGACGGGAATATTGAGTTTCAAATCCTGTTAGAGTCTGCTGAGGGTGGTTTCCCCTAAGTGGTTTCCCACGCAAATGCGGGTAGATTACCTCTAAAAAAGTTCCTTCCTCATCCCTACTCCTTTAGATTAATTATATTTTTATGTGACTAACCTAAACAGTTAGTAAGATACCAAACCCTTCCTTCACCTCTGACAAGACATCTTGTGAATGTGGGGAATGCCAGGCCTCCACCGTGGTTCGGATTCCACGTTAAGCTGTAGGTCCTCCATTTCATCTCACAATCACCCTACCATTACATATTAGCGTAAGTGCGTATAATCCGAACGGGTAGTAAGATGCGGTGCTAATAATAATAATAATAATAATAATAATAATAATAATAATAATAAG
>CABFOW010005001.1:13892-35213 GCA_902141385.1 Timema californicum | reverse complement strand
AAATGGAGGACCTACAGTTTAACGTGGAATCCGAACCACGGTGGAGGCCTGGCATTCCCCACATTCACAAGATGTCTTGTCAGAGGTGAAGGAAGGGTTTGGTAATCAGATAAATCTATGCCGGTACCGGAGATTGAACCCCGGCCGCCAGCATAGAAGTCTGACACCTTACCCCTAGACCACCAGGTCACCGTAAAATTTATAGTTTTTTTTAGTGTAATATTACCATCTGTTTGTGTGGCTACATTAGTTTTGCATATTAAATTTGTAACAATTCAAATATACTAACTTATAGTGTATTAATCTTCCTTGTTGTTCTGAAGGTTTGCCAACAATATAAACGCTGTTGTTTTGTATGTCACAAACATTGTTTCTAACAATATACTCTATACGTCACTGACATTGTTATTAACAATATAATGTGATGTTCTGTAAAGTTTTCAATCACATTCCTCTACTTTTATTATATCTCATTATTTTATAACTTGCGTTCAAAGTTTCGACTGTCGGAAGTTTAATAGATTGACAAGTTTCAAAATAAAACGAAAGACTTTGAACTAAGACGATTAGTTATTGAACTGTCTAACTTGTTGAAAGTAAAGTTCTGAAGTAGTAAAAAAAGCTTCAACAAAATAATTTCTTTCTACATTGTTATCAGCGAGAAACAAAATCTATTGAAAGAGAAAGAAATCGGCGTTCTCAATTATTCTATTATAAAATAATTTTCTTTATTTACTGAAACAATGAACGATTTTAAAATAAACTGCCAGCGAGAATTGACGGTTATGTGGTAAAAGGCATTAGTCCTGCTATTATTACTAGTATTACGGGGTTTGAATCCCGGATGGGTGTAATGAGATTATTTCCTATTGTTTCCACGCAAATATGTAGATATTTCCTCTAAAATTCTACATTCCTCATCGCTACCACATTAGTGTAAATATGTGGATATCCCGGACGGGTAGTAAGACGTGGAGCACGGTACTATCACAAACCAGGAAGGATCAATTACACAATCCTTTATTTAGGAGGAGGTAGATGCAAGTGAGTTTAAAGTTTCCTCAGGGGTAGTATGTGTAATGGTGGAATAAAAGAGAGAGGTGGTAAAATAAGGGGGATTTATATTGTCTCATACTCGCCCCGGTGGCGTAGTAAACTAACGCGCCAGTCGTGTTGAGCTAGACCACCGGGGACGGGGAGATCGAGGTTCGAATATTGGTCGGGTGAACTGGGGGTGGTTTTTACAAAATGGTTTTCCACTCTCCCTCCACGCAAATGTGGGTTCACTTCCTCTAAATTCAACCTTCACAATTCCCAATCCATTATCGTAATTAGTACTTAAAGCGTATAACCCGAACGTGTAGTAAGACGCGATGCTAAATAAATAAAAAATAAAATAAATAAAAATATATAGGCTCATGATGCATTTAAAGATGGGATAGTTTTTTTTTATTTCCATCCCACCTTAATAATAAATAATAATATTAAAAGAGGTAAAAGATATGTTTTCTTCTATGGTACAGTATTTGGTCAAGGTTCGTGCATATAAAAATGGGCTTATGTTAAAGTTCAATAAATGCTTCACCCGAACCTGTGAGTGGTCACGTGGTCTAAAGCACGGTATTCAACTAGTTGCCCATCGAATGGAATTTTACGTCCGAATTTTTATTTTATTAATTTAAATAATTTCATAATGCTATGTGTTATTTTACCTAGTTCTCAACTGCCACAGAGAATAATACAATGCATCAGGAAACCAACGTCTATAAATTATGATGCTAGAAAATAGACATACTGGCTCCTAAAGACACCAAACAGTGGTTACATTAATTTACGATATATAAATGTTCTGGTGCAATTAAGCTAAGTTTCCTACACAAATACAAACCTCTAATACGTGCCACAAACCAACAACATGATACAATACCCTGAGTGACTAAGCTTCTCATAAACAAATATCATTATTAAATTATAAATTAACGTTAAATAAATTGATAGACAAAGCGCCTGACATCCAACAGAACAAAATTTAAACCATAATTTAACACTTATAAACAGATGTCAAGTGACTTAAAATTTTTCATAGGGAGAACTATAATTTCCAAAATAATTTCTAAACTTAGTCGGTGATACCATTGATACCATCCTCACAGACATAAGCTAAGCGTTGAGCAGTAGGCGACTACAATCAAACGGAGCAGCGTGTCTACATCGGTCTTTGATTGCATATTAAGTCCCATTTAATGGGGTGAACACCCAAATTTATATGATCAAAATAGCAGGTGAAGAAGGGGCGGGGAAGGAGGATTATCATCAGTGGCGGCTCGTAGCTAAAATTAGTGGGGGTGCTGCTAACACGGGAAGCAAAACAATTTTTTACTTCACAGCCGCAAAACCAACTTTTCCGTTGGTACCATTCAGAATTAAAGCTACGAATATATTTCTTGTTATTGCTTTTGCCTGACTGAGATATTAGAATATTAGGTGTTGAACGACCTCTTTTCTTAACTGTAACTTTCTCATGGAGAGATAGCTGTGAAAACTAGCTGTTGAAGTTCACTTACAGTCACAGAACTTATATATTAGGGATGCAAGGCCATGGTTAAGGTTTTCTGTTAAATAATAGGACCGAAAAAAAAAGAATCAAACAGAATATCTGGAAGCAGAGTAATAATCTAACTCTACACTCTTCTACACTTTATCACATTCAAGAATATGGTACATGGTTTTTAAGCACAACACACTCTGAGTAAAAAAAAACTTCCTTACACCATCACGCCAGAGCCGGCAGTGCGAGAGAAACAGTGCTCTCTATACCTGGCAGTCCCGCCTTACTTCCCACCCCCTCCTATGTGCGCATGCGCACAACAACACGTCGCTGGCACTGTGAAGCGCACAGTTCCATACAATTTTTTTTTCTTTTTCATAAACTGGGGGATGGCTACTGAAGTACTAACATTAAGCTTAAGGAATATATAGTGTACTACAAAAATAAAGAAAAAATTAAAGGAAAAAGGACTCATTATATTAAATATTTTCGATAATATCAAGTGGAAATAGAGGGTGCTGCAGTTCCGCAGTGCCTATATACGAGCCGAGTCTTATTTCCCTACGCATTGTTCCATTTTAGTAGAGAGATGGGAGTTGATCCCGTGACGTCTACTCTCAGTTAGAAGAGTTGACTGGGGTGGGGAGCTTCATGCGCTTGCGCGCGATATTCCTTCTTTCTCCTCAAACCGTACTAAAGTTGCGGGAGTAGGTAGAATTGAATAGGCCATTTGAACACGCTATTGGCTTGCAAGTTGTAGTAAGTAACATCATACAATCTGTCGTGTCGTATGCACAAAAATCGATAATAAGGGCCAGTTTCATAGTCCAATTTAGTACGCCTCTAGTGCGGCGCTACATTAAGTACATGCCGACACCTACCTAAACTCAAATGGAATCGGCCAGTTTCCTATGCGAGAACGGACCATTCCATTCGAGTTTAGGTAGGTGTCGTCATATACTTAGTGTAGCGCCGCACTTGAGGCGTACTAAATTTGACTATGAAACTGGCCCTAAATCTAATATCTGCTAACTCGTCGGCTGGAGATAGTATATAAGAAGATAACACAGTTGTATCTATAATTTCAGTCTCCCCTTATTCGTATCGTTAACTATGCCACTGTGAAATATTGAATATTACTTACGAAAATGTTATTTAAACTATAATTGTGCTATTTATTTTTTAGAAAGGTTCGAAAATGTTTTAAAAGAGCTTATTATATTATTAATATATTATTACTCTTATTATTAAATAAGCGTTTGATTTCAGTTAGATACGAGATGTATATTAATTATTATATATACTAAATATGTAATATATAGTATATTTATGTATATCTAATATAATGTGTATGTGGTCTTATAGCCTTTAGACCTTTAAAATATCCTCCATGGTCTGAAAAGGTAGAATATACTTGGAATAAGGCGTCAATCTCGCAATAGACAGGATTGTCGTTGCCGCATAGTGCGAGGCCGTGAATTTTCGAATATAGTGCAACGGAGGAGGTTTTCGGTGTGTGATTAATCCCTTCGACTTTTGTATCACTTAACTGTGGATTTACAGGTTTGCTGAAAATCCAAGAGGGGAACTAAAATTCGGTCACGTGATGAACTCCAAACCAACAGACTCGCCTAAACTAACCGACACAATCAGTGCGCATGCTCCTACAAAGTGAGATACAAGCATTCGTTTTAGAAAATTATTATTATTATTATTATTAGCACCGCGTCTTACTACCCGTTCGGGTTATACGCACTTACGCTAATGTGTAATGGTAGGGTGATTGTGAGATGAAATGGAGGACCTACAGTTTAACGTGGAATCCGAACCACGGTGGAGGCCTGGCATTCCCCACATTCACAAGATGTCTTGTCAGAGGTGAAGGAAGGGTTTGGTAATCAGATAAATCTGTGCCGGGACCTGGGATTGAACCCCGGCCGCCAGCATAGAAGTCTGACACCTTACCCCTGGACCACCAGGTCACCCGTTTTAGAAAATGTTCTAAAAACATACATACATACATACATACGTACATACATGCGCTAACGCTTATATTATGATCATTCTTTTACTATATTGGCATCTCAACTTTAGAAAGAATTAGATATATTCATTACCCAAAATATCTGGTAAAATAAACTAAAACTAATTTAAAAAAAATAGTTTTTAATAAGCGTATGAATGGTCTATGCCTTGACTTTTACATTATACTAAATTGCCGATGATGGGGAGATTGGGGTTCAAATCTAGGTCAGGAAAATATATATTTTTTTACCCTAAATGGTTTTACACTTTCCCTCAAAGCAAATTCGAATACACTTTTATTTTAAGAAATAAACATTCCTCATCCTTATCACATTAGCGTAATTAGTCATTATACATATAGCCCGTGAAACCCAGTGACATGAACTGGATAGAACTAGCTTGAGATAGGGGGTAATGAGGTGGACTGGATAGAACTAGCTCAAGATAGGGATAGGGTGTAATGAGGCGGACTAGATATAATTTACTTAAGATAGAGATATTATTAATATTAGCACCGCATTTTACTACCCGTTCGGGTTATACGCACTTACGCTAATGTGTATTGGTAGGGTGATTGCGAGATGAAATGAAGGACCTACAGCTTAACGTGTAATCCGAACCACGGTGGAGGCCTGGCATTCCCCACATTCACAAGATGTTTTGTCAGAGGTGAAGGAAGGGTTTGGTAAGCAGATAAATCTGTGCCGGGACCGAGGATTGAACCCCGTCCGCCAGCATAGAAGTCTGACACCTTACCCCTAGACCACCAGGTCACCTAGGATAGAGATAGGGTGTAATGAGGTGTACTGTATAGAACTAGCTCAAGATAGGGATAGGATATAATGAGGTGGACTGGATAGAACTAGCTCAAGATAGGGATAGGATATAATGAGGTGGACTGGATAGAACTAGCTCAAGATTGGGATAGTATGTAATGAGGACTGGATAGAACTAGCGCAAGATAGGGATAGTGTGTAATGAGGTGTACTTTATAGAACTAGCTCAAGATAGGGATAAGGTGTAATGAGGTGGACTGGATAGAACTAGCTCAAGATAGGGTTAGGGTGTAATGAGGAGGAATGGATAGAACTAGATCAAAATAGGCATATATGACGTACTTTTCGTAATTGCGGAAACGGACTTTTGAGTTCCTAATACTAAAGAGTAAGTATTGTTATTATTTATATTATTATTATTACAGACCTTTCTTTAGAAACGACCTTGATCCTAAATGAACTAATAATAAAAATGTTTTTATTGTCTCACGGGATAAGGTGGGAGTTTCAATCCCTCCTTACGCATTATCCCTAACCCTCCATATCCCCCTCCCCTCACCTAATTAATAATCCCCATCTGACCTACTAGGACATTGAGACATCATTAGCGATGTCTGCTGTACTACTAAAAACAAGAGAAGCATTACAATAAATATTTATAATTAATGCCGTGAATACTTTCACTCAAATTCGACACCCCTCCAAACATTTTGGATCTAAAATAGATACCGGAACCAATTCAAGATAATTCAACGTGTGTTTCTGTTTTGGGGTTTATTGGACGTTTTTGTAACGCCTACTATTAACCTAATACAATTACTCTCTCTAACACAACTCTCAGCACTATGATATAGATCAGGGGTCGGCAACCTACGGCACGCCTGCTAAGAGTGGCACGTGGAACGATTGGCAATGATACGCTGAGCGATTTTAATAATAATATAAAACCTTAAACCATTGATGTGAGTAATAATTTTAACAACAACGTGTTTTATGTTTCAATGATTTAATTGTTTTATTTCAAAATAATGTCCTCAGAACTTAAATTTTGCAAAACATATTTATTCTGATTTATCTGATATGTGTTAAAATATTAAAAGTTCGAGAAACAGTAGTTATTTAATGTACCTATTCTATTTAGAAACATGTTGTCACATTTATATTTTACAAGATCAACTTAAATTTGTTTTAACAGTTGTACTAGTTAACTAGTATAAAAATATAAACCATTTTGGGTAGGCTTTGGTTGATTGGCACGATGAGCGACTTTGCAATTTTACTTTGCAATATTACTTCGGCACAACAATACTAAAAGGTTGCCGATCACCGATATAGACCCAGGAGGGTCCCCCAGACGTCCCAAAGCTCTGACCGGATAAGCCAGGTGGTGATCATCAGTGCCCTGTAGAGTAATATGATTGTACAATACATAAATAATTCTCACCTAATGGAATGGGACAGCATAGGCATGCCAGTTAGATGATGAAGGGGCGGAATCAACGCGTTCCCTTCCCCCCAGATCTGTTTGATTTCTATTTTATCTTGACCTCTCTAAAAGATAAGTATTGTGATCATAAGAAAAAATATCTAACTCAATATTTTTATAGATTTCAACGTTTCATGACTTCTTGAAACTGAAAAAGTTTTTTTTTTTTGCAATTTCGTCTGTCCATCTGTCTTATCTCGGACTAAAACCGAAACCATTTTATCGATCGGGCTAAAACTTAATATCTGGGGTTTTCATAAGGTTCCTCCGATACATTTTTGGAATTAGATATCTAACTCTAAAACTAAGGGTACCTAGTTTACTGAAGGGCAAAAAGAGTTAAAATCCGCTCTAACAATTTTGATTTTAAGTTTTGTATCTATGCGTTGTTTAACACTACAAACAAAATAGAAACTCTTGTTTTCCCATGAAAATTACTTTAAAGGTACTTTATATAAGCAATAATCACTATTTTTGAACATATTTCCGCAATTATTTGAGATATGAAATAGTTTATCATTGTGAAGTTGTAGTAATATTAAATTTAAAACTATTTTGTTTGAAATATATTTTTTATAAAACCATTAGTTCCTAAGTTATAGGCAAACATATACATTTTTATGGAATACTTAAAAATATATATTTGATTGTTATGCTCTTTGGTGGACAGAGATTATCCTCTCTTCTCAATGTTCCTGCAACAGTGTATATTATCTCGTTTCACAAATTTTACTAGTTTTTAGTATATGTCTCTATTTTAAGATGAAAGGGAAAGTGTATGCAATGAACAAGAACATTTATTTTAAAATCACTTATAGTAAATTTAAAACAAAAAGGAATCAATGTTTTATTTTACAATATTATCCTTTGAAAAACATAGAGTATCGATTATCTACAATGCCATCCACTGTATGAAGCGTATTTTTTTTTTCACTCATCAATGTCATCCATGTCCATATCCACAGCCAGCCTTTGTTTGATGAATGATACCATGAGGTGTTTTGGCAGGATCTCAAGCCTACATTAGCCAAGACCCTTGGAATATCCATCAATACGGTTTATAAAATAAATGGTACTGAACTCCGCGCAGACTTTCGCGCTCTATTGTTTGAAAATTGAGATATTTACTCAAAACGCGTAATATATGTGAAACGAAATAATATACACTAGCAAACCCAAGCATAAATTGCACTATACTTACGTAAAACATTTTTTGTGTCCAGGTTTTAAATTTTATAATTTTATTTTAAAGAATTAATGTCCTCATTTGTATGATTGGACTAATAAAAATGATCGATTTTGGGTCCACAAGGGTCAACACTTGGTATTAAAATTTCAACTTCCGGTCAAAATTTTCGGCATTTTATTAGGTGTTGCACATCTCCATGCCATCGCATTGCTATTAAATTCCTCATTTATAAATTTTGACCAATAAAAAATGTGAATATTGACTATCGAGTCTAAAATGAATATAGATCATTGTTGTACAAACATTTCTCCTAAGTGGTTTAAGGAAAAACAACAAACTTTTAGAGACTTACTTATATTTAATTACTCTATGGAATTGGAGAATTATTGCGTTAAAACTTAAGTAGTATCTCTTTACAACTAAAGCTCACAAAATTGTATTAATATATTTGCCAATATCTCAGAAACTGTTGGATTTATAAAAAATATATTCATATAAAAGTTTTCAATTTTTAATAGTACTACAATTTTGCAATGATAAATTATTTAGTATCTCAAATAGTTGCGGAGATACGAAGGTTTCTGCTTCTGTAAAGTACCCTAAAGTTCATTTTGATGGTTAAATGAAAATAGTCAGTTTATTTATAATCTTAATCAACACCTAGACACGAATTTTAATCAACATCGTTAGAGTCGATTTTGAGAAAATCGATTTTTTTTTTCTCTTTTTGCCCTTTACTAAACTGCTTTTAATTTTAAATTTAAAGACACATACAGACAGACGTCATTGCAAAGACCACTTTTTAGAGTTTGGGGGGTCTTGAGATTTCGACATCCATCAACATTTCAGGTCAGATTTTTTTTTTCGGTCCCAATACTTTTATCTTTTGTGTACGAAAAGTTAGAATATATATATTTACGTATATCTTGAAAGTTATTGGTTTTATAAAAATATGTTTCTTATAAAATATTTGTATTATAAAAATACCTACATATTTGTAACGATAAGTAATTTCATATTCCAAATAATTTAGAAGATATTATAAAAAAAGATAATTTACGCATCTGACCGGAGCCCTTAAAGTAATTTTGCCGAAATATTGAGAGAAGCCATTTCGTTTGTAATATTTAGAAATGAAATTTAATCAAAATCGTTGGAGCCGATATTGAGAAAAAGTTTGGTATTACATTCTTTTGTCACTCCAAACTTTCCTGTTTTTTTCTTTGGAATTTTTTGGCGTGGCTAGTTGGGGTGCCATCGCACTCACGGCAAGCACGCTTCACACGCCTATGTGAGGCACCCACAAGGGAATAGCTACCGGTTGTTGAGCAAATGGCTATTTAACAAGTGCCAACCACCTAAAACCATCATCACCTTAAGTCTAGGGATATTCTGGTAACTTTTCAGTGAATTTTGGTGACTTTTTAATTATATCGGTAAAAAGTGTTGGGGACAGTATTTTGAGAAATCTAGGGATATTCTGGTAACTTTTCAGTGAATTTTGGTGACTTTTTAATTATATCGGGAAAAAGTGTTGGGGACAGTATTTTGAGAAATCTAGGGATATTCTGGTAACATTCTAGTAACTTCTGATAACTTGGGTAAATTCTAGGGAAATCCTTGTTAAGTGCCCAGGAAACATCTTGAAGGAAAGTGGAAGCTATCTGGTTACTTCTTAGTAACCGTTAGTAAATAACACAGTCAGATACAGATCTAGAATAGTACAAGGGTCTATACGTATTGGATTAGTGTGATATGGTAACTCAGTAATGAGTGTCGAAAGGAAAGGAGGTGGGGGAGAGGAAGTGCGAGAGGCGAAAGAGAGGGTAAAGGAAAAGGAGAAGTCGGAAGAGAAGAAGAGGGTCCTGGGACAGGTGAGCAAGATGGAGGAAGAAGGAGGAAAAAAGAGAGTAGGGAAGAGAAGAAGAAGGGGGGTGATGAAGAGGAAGTTAGATGTGGGTAACGCGATACAGGCGAGACCCAGCCACAAGGCAGTGTTGGTGACTTCCTTGCAAGGGAAGTCGGTCGAGGAGATATAGAAGACCTTTATGGAACAGATTAATCCAGCAAAAGAGCAGATCAAAATTAGGGCAATAAGACCCGCTGAGACCAGATTAGTGGTGGAGATGGAGACGTAGGACGATCTCAAAAAAATAGTAGGTAACAAGGAGCTAGCAAAGACGATTGCATGTGAGGAGCCCATAAAGAGGAGACCGCTACTAACAATCTTCGATGTAGATAGGGATCTAACGGGGGAGAAGTTGACGGATATGACGTATGAACAGAACTTAAGGGGCAAACTGATTAAGGAGGAATTTGTGGAGGGTTCAAGCCCAAGTTCAAGATGGAACCGAGGGACAGGCATACCGTCAATCATGTGGTGGAGATATCCCCAAAGGTGCGGACTTTGCTACTTAGCTGCAGGGTGTACATCTCGTTCAGCGTGGTGTCCGTAAATGACTATATCGTGGTGACGAGGTGCTACAAGTGCAGAGACCTGGGCCATGTCATGGCGCACTGCCCGAAAACAGAGGAGCTCTGTGAGAAATGTGGAAAGAAGGACACAATTATAAGGACTTCAAGAGCAGGGAGGAGGTATGTATTCCATGTGTAGCCAGGAAAAGGTAGGAAAAGTGCAAATAGCCAAACTCTTTGGATTGCCTGATGCATCAAATTATGGTGAGGAAACAGATAGAAAAATCGACTATGGAAATTAAACTGCTGGCAGAAATTGATGACTTATTAAAACTGATACTGACGAAAATGGATGGAAATGGGACATGCTCTAAAACTGAAAGGACGGGGAGAAAGGTGAAAATCTCCCCGTACAAACGTGCTAGAAACTAAAGGAGGGCTGCAGCCTATATGGAAAAGATTGTCGCTGCAAAGTGACCCATACACGAGCTGGATTGTTCGGGTCAGAAAGAGGTCAGAGCACAAGATGTAAGCACTGGATAAATACCACCAAAATTAGGGAACGAGATAGTACTGAGCCCTGAGCTCAGTGGAGAGAGGGTAGCTAACATGGAGGTGGGCAAGGTAAAAGGAAAGTGCAGGGAGTTCTGGAAAAACCTGAAACTGTGTAGAATCCCGATGCCGACGGTGGATATGAGAAATGGTAAATAGGGGAAAAATGAGTGTCGAGGATGCCGAGAATCACATACAATCGGTGCGTACGTTGGTCCACGGATGGACGTACAAGTTCATGGCAGCACTAGTGAGATTCCTGGCCAATAAAGGGCCCTCTGAGACCCTTTTACAAGAACATATCGGCCTAGAAGTTCATCAGGAGGCTCCTCAGCCAGAGATGTATGTACTCCTATGGAGGTAACAAGACCTACTGCACTCGCACTGGCTACAAGTCATGTTGATACAGTGGGGTGGCCGCGGGAAGAGAAAAAAATATGGCGTGCCTGCGCGACTATGAAATAGTGGCGTCAGGGCTGATCGGAGTTTCATCGACCACATGCTTCATCAACAAGGGCGAGAGGGGAAACATGGGTCACCCTGTAAGGTAGGGGGTAGTTGGCGGTGTGTCAATCATTGGCTTGATAGGCCCAAATCTGAGACACGCTGGGAGACACGATCGAATATACGCGAGCCCGGGTCTGGAGGAAGATCAGGTGATGAAGTACATCGGGAGTATTTCCAAGGAGGTGGAAAGGAGCATGAGGGTACGATTGAGGCAAGGAATGGAGCGGCGTCCTCCAAATCGATAAATAGGCGGAGGATGAAAGTCATTTTTGAAATGCTCTTCTATGAGGCCTATATAATATCGAGAGAGAGAGAGAGGTTGTGTAAGGTTCACCTACAGGTGGTGGGATTCGGGCTCGGGTGTGGAGAGGATCGGTACACCAAAATGCCATATTCTACCAAGAGCTTGAGGAATGTTTCTACACAGTGGTGGGAAAACATAGCTCTGGTATGGGTACCATTGCGTTATTGGAACTATTGTGTATGGATGGGGTAAAGGAGTAATTTGCGGATAGGAAGGAAGTACTGGAGGGTAGGGATGTACTGATAATGTTGAACTGGAGAGCCCCATACGAGATCTATGGATCTGGAGGGGAGTATCTGGTCACGGCATATGCGTGGGATGGCAACAACTGGCCGGGGGACGAATTATGGAATGGGAATTTCGGTTCCGTGGGAGAATCAGCAGCGGCGGCCTCAACACTGATATCGCAGGTCCAGAACGTTGGGATAAGCCTTCAGGTGTTGACTATTATCTGTAGAGTTTGCGAGGACTCCCTTTAAGATCCTCTGGTAGCTATACCTGTAAGGTCCAAGCCTTAGATGGATGCGAAGCCACTGAATAAGCCAAAGGAGGCGATCGCTGAAAAGACCGAGGATAGCACTAAGTCTAAGCCAAGTTGGAGATTTTGGAGACAGAGTCTTGGCTACGGTAGAGGGAAGTATAATAAGTTGGCAAGTAGAGGTAATCAAACGGGAGACAGCAAAGAAGTAGAAAAGGAAGTGGCAAAAGGAATAGGAGATGTGTCATCTCAAGCGTACGGGACCTTTGAGAAGACCCTGCGGTTATCCAGGTTGGAGGAGAAGAACACCTTGCACATGGAACTCCAACACGTAGTAAGATTGGGGCACAAAAGAGGTGGGAGTATCATGTCCCCTACTCCTGAATCGTTAGACAGGATTCAACTAAAATCTTTGAACCTGCCAACAGAGGTAGCCAGACTAGTGGATCTAATAGAACAGGTGTTCAAGAGAAGAAGTTTTTAGCTTGTAGAGCACATATCAACAGTTTGTAGATGCTCATCGTCACAAAACCTTTAATCCGAGTGTGGCATGGCCGACGTGCTATGCACTCACGCACAATCCGTAATGGTTAGGCGTATACTTAAAATTGGCCAAATCAATGCGATGAGAAGTGTGACCATGCTGCATGAAATTCGTAAGCTGGCGGAGGAAATGAAGCTCAATGTCATATGTATACAGGAGCCCTATACCTTAAAAGGAAAAGTTCCGCACATGCCGGTGGTTACTAGAATAGTCACAATTGGAGAGATGCCAATGAGTGTCATTGTTATCTTTAATAGGGATATTACTGTGACTAAAATTACACAGTTGAGTAACCAATGGGCAACGTGTGTGGAGCTGGGAGCTGGCGCTGGCAGGGTTGTGATGGCGAATCTGTACTTTCAGTTTAGGCATCCAATTGAGCCGTATCTGGACCAGATTGAGGTACTGTGTAGGATTTACGCAGGTAAGCCACTCATTATTACTGCTGATGCCAATGCCAAGTCTCCTTTGTGGTATAGTCGGATAGTAATCAGAAGGGACAGGAGAAATGATGCAAGAAGAACATGCAGGAGAGGGTGAGCCCGTGAAGAATTCATCTATGGGAACGGACTGGAAGTTGTAAACCAGCTGGGAAATCCCCCCAAAGTATAAGGGGAGGACTAAGGTGGCTGCGAACATCGATGCCACCTTATGCAACGCCGATTCTGTGGCCATGGTTGAGGAGGGTGGTGGAAGGAAATGAGGAAGGGATAAGGAAAAAATACGACATGAGAAGAGCTGATTGGGAAAAGTTGAGTAGCGAACTGGTACTGCCCGACCAAGTAGAAAATTGTGATAATGTCAACATCAAAGCCAAGGAGTGGACGTCGGCCCTGCAGGATGCGATGAGGAAATCCAACCTGGTGACGAAAGGAGATACTAGGGTCGGGAATAGACCGTGGAATGACAGACTGCAAGGACTACGTACAAGGGTAAGGAGAACTCGCAGGAGGAGGTGCAGGGACCCAGTTGTACGTGATTGCTGCTGGAAATATATAGAAAAAGAAAGAAGGAGTTGGAGGAGGGCCTGAAAGAAGAGAAAAGGAAAAGCTGGGAGGAATATGTTAAGGAGGAGCTCCAGCAAGGACCTTGGGGAATTCCATTTAAGATAGCGGCGGGGAAAATCAGACCGCCAACGATGTTATCTACACTGAAGAGAGAGGATGGCATCACCACGATGAAATGGGAGGAGTCTACGGGGTTATTGATGGAGACATTGTTACCGAATGATTACGAGGAAGCAGATAAGGGAGAACAGAGGGAGTTGAGAGGATCCATGACTCGGGACATGTATGACAATGAGGATCCTATGGAAGCGGTCAGTCAGGACGAGGTGATCAGGACCATTGCTCAAATGGGGAAGAAGAAAGCATCTGGGCCAAACGGGATAGTGGTCGAGGTGCTGCAAAAGACGGAAGACCTCATAGCCCCTTACCTTGCAGGCCTGCTAAGCGAATGATTCGCTCAATGCAGAATCCCGAACATCTGGAAGCAGAGCGATGAAATCATGCTAAGCAAGGGGAGGACAAGGATCTGCTTATTACGAAGTCATATAGACCCATCTGCTTGCTAAACACGAGTGGGAAACTTCAGGAAAAAATACTGTGCGAAAGATTATTAAGGAACAGGACAGGAGCGGGCATGCATCAACAGCAGTATGGCTTTCGAAGGGGTAGACCAACAAAGGATTCCATCTGTATAGCAATGGAATTGATCGACTCGGCTACTGACAGATACGTGGTGGGGATATTCGTAGACATCTCGGGGGCATTTGACAACCTATGGTGGCCAGCGTTGTTCGGCCGGTTAAGAGAACTGCAGTGCCCCAGGCAATTGTATAAAAGCTTGAAGGACTACTGCCGAAATAGGTATGCCACCCTGATGTGTCAGAATGCCAGCGTGCAGAAACGATTGACCAAGGGATATTCCCAGTGATCGGTCTGTGGGCCGATATTCTGGGATGTGGGGCTGGAGTTGGGACTGCAGATGCTGGAGGAAATTCCCGAAATGTATGGAGTGGTCGCCTTCGCGGACGACCTTCTAATAGTTATAGAAGGCAATTCAAGGAAGAGCTGGAGTAAAGATCCAATCGAGTGCTAGACGAGATAGTAATGTGGTGCAAAAGTGTCATAGTGAAGAAGGCACTAGCGAAGATGACATCCATGCTGTTTAAGGGGAAAATGGTGCGGAATCCTGCAATAAAGTTTGAGGGGAAGCTCTTGCGAAGGAGCCAAACGGTCAGATAATTGTGAGTCACTCTTGATGAGAACAGAAACTTCACGGCGCATGTAGAGGGAATGATGGGGAGAGCTCAGCGGGTCATAAATAAGATTATAATCATTGGGTGGAGGAGGTTCTACCTGCCCATGCGGATAATAAGGACATACCCCCACGTGACCCTTCTCTATATTGTGGGCTATGGAGCGTGCGTCTGGGCGCACAAGCTGAACAACGTCGTGCTGGCTAGGGCTGCCCGGAGTATACAGAGGAATGTCCTTCTGAGACTTACGGGTGCCTACTGGACAGTGGCGACAGACGCATTGAGCGTCGCCCTAGGTGTGTGGCCGTTGGACCTTCTAGTTAAGAAGAAGGCAATTGGGTAATGAAAGAGAAAGGACAGCTGGGAGAGGGTTAGGGTACTCACATCCCCCAAAGTGAAAACATCTGAAGATGTAGTATTTGCTCTGATGAGGGAATAGAAGAGACGCTGGGAAGGCAGTGAAACGGGTAGGAGGGCTTATCAACTCTTTCCCAATGTGGTGAAAGGATTTATAACGCACATCTGGAACCATCCCCGGGTCTGTTCCAATTTATCACGGGGAAGGGGCCGTACCCATAATCCTCAAGGAAGATGGGATTGTTCGAATCTGATCTGTGTGAATGTAGTGAGGTGGGTACCCAGGAACACGTTGTGTTGGAATGTTCCCGTACGCTTGAGATAATAAGACCTAACCAGCAGGAAGTGCAGGGGAGACTGGTGGGTGGTATCCTGAGAGATCCCGCTCATTGGAGGTGCCTAGATAAGCTGGCAGTTGAAGCTTTAGAAAGAGCCAAGACGAAATATATAATGGCACTGAGAGAGAGAGACAAAGACTGAGACAAAGGCTAAACAGATGGAGGGCCAGAGAAGGAAGGGGGGGGGGAGGTCACAAGTGACAGTGACGAGGACAGTGACAGGGATAGTGACAAAGACAGAGACAATGACGAGGAAACGAAAGATACGAGGACAGAAACACGGGAAGCGGGACTGAGACGGACGCAGGTGAGGTCTCAGCGGGGGGAGGGGGGGGGGAATATAGGGAAAGGTGAAGGTTGTTTTGTGTAACTATTGCTATACAACCTTCCATGAGGAACAAGGAGAGATGCCGGGAAGTGGCAAACAAATAGCCTTGTGGAACTGGCATACCAGTTTGGCTGATGGATCCAGAGGTTTACTGGAGTAACCCTGGTAATTCCGAAGGATCATAATTCCAGCCAGACAATGAGAAAGATGAGGGGAAAGAAACGGGACGCATGGGCAAAGCCTGTTACTGCAGATCCCTCTTCTTGGAAACAAGAAGAGTAGGATTAGGTCTTGTAAGGGCCCTACGAGTCAAGATGGAGATAGGTGTCTGCTCTGCAGCCCCCTGTACCATCGGGGCAATGGATATTCCCGGATAGTAAGAAGTTATGTTGTAAGACTAGGATAAGATTAGAATAGGATAGGATAGGGAAGGGAGAATAATCGGAAGGGGTAGATTAGGAGAAACAATTTCAGGGAATGTAGAAACCGGGAAGGTAATTGAGGAAGTGGTTTCCGCTTAAGTGTAGGTGGAGCACACACTCCGATAGGGCGCCTCCCCAGGTGGTGGATAGGGTGATGCTCCCCGCTGCTGGTCGCACCGTCAGACTATGATGAGAATCCAGGTCTGATGAGGTAACCAGCGGAGGAGAGTACTGAGGAAGTAATATACCCGGGGCGGATCAACAGGTGATTGAAATTGTATCTCGGAGATAAGTACTATAGGAGTCAAAACCTGTTTAGATTAAATAAAATGGGATAATGTATAATAGTAGGACATTTTGTTGATAATATGTAAATAAGGCCTGGATTTAAAATTGTAAGATGCCAGGCCAAATTAGACCAGTAATAATAATAATAATAATAAAGTGCCAACCACCCAATAGCGAATTAACGGCGGAACATTGGGCCCCTCCAGGGAGAAAATAGTCACCCCCAACCTGAGGCTCCCTTAACCCACTGCATACGTACACTTGGTTGTTCGAACCACCAAAAGAGTCAGTGACTAAGACCTCATTGGGTATCCCACATTACCAACACCATATCCTGGCTCTGGAGTCAGGAGGAATTAGCTCCTCTATATGTAACGACCAACATTACGGAGGAAGTCAGAAACTCAGACTTATGGGCTATCAAGGTTTCCTGAGGTGTTGCCCTAAAGGCCCCCTTACACTCTCAATGTTATTGAAGCAATATTATTTTGTCAATATATTGCGTGAAAACGATTCGACCTTAGACGGTCAATATTATTGTGCAATTGTTCAGTCTGGTTCGGTAGCTTGTTCGAGAAGTATGTCGCGAATAAGCTTCATTTTTCTTATCACGGTTCATATGTTTCTCTGATTTTATTTTTTACGGAGCCGGCAGTGACTTACAAGTCTTACAAATTAAATCATCACAAAACATATTCATATCTCTGGCATTCTTTATTTATTATTACATATAGGTCTACACCCCACATATAAAATAATTTCTGTTACCTTTATGTATTTCAATAGAAATATTCTTTCCTTTTCTTTATTTGTTCCTTTTTCCCCGAAAGAAACATTGCCGGTAATTTAGGTTAAAGAAAACAGAACCACTAGAAGGCTATATTACGAAATAACTACCTTACACGATTCAATAAATTTGACAAAGCCTCAATAAATATTAAAAACTTTTAATATTCCTCAATATATTGCGCAAACGTTCAATATTACCCTCATACGTTCAATATTATTGTGCAATACTATTGAGCGTGTGAGGGGGTCTCATGGTTCTGTCGAACGCGAGTGAGGTGGGCGAAGATAGAATATTAAATGCACCGTTGGGATGGAAGTGTCCTACGTAAAGAAGAAGCGGTGCGGAGAGCAGGCGACGCAGCAGAGCTTCAAGCGGTTGCTGCTATCAAATATTTTGATATTTTCATGCGGCGAGACTCACAACTCTTGCTCCAATCCGATCATTTAGACAAAGGGAGTGTTAGGGGACGGCCAGACTGGGCGAGCGACTTAAATATAAAATATAACACATTGGTTGTAATGAGAGGTGGCCAGGCAGGAGCAAGCGCTCGAGCCGGTACAGTCTAGTTTACAGGTGCTAGGCAATATTATTGTATGTTGGTCCATTGAGGGCTAGGAAAACTTCTCATTTTGACATTTTTATTACTATCGATAGGCTTAGCACACTTGCTACTAACGGCCTAATTTAATTGGTAAGCTCATAAACCATACCTACATATTTAAAACTGATATGTTAAAATACTTCAATACTATATCAAAGTAGGTCTTTACAAATAAGAATCATCATTAGCGTGGAGAGAGTATGAGAAAACCAAAACAATAAATAACTTGTCAAAAACCACCCTCATTTCACTTAACCAAGATTCGAACCCTTGCCTACTTGTCAACAACTATCGAGAGCTATTTGCTAATCACGCGCACGCTCGCACGCTTGTCAGTCTGGCCGATTCCTTAGTCTCCACAACTTATGTTTTAACACAGGCAGTATTTGTTGTGGCTATTTTAGTTAGGTTAAGCTACATCTAATTTAAATAATGTCGTAGAGTAAATAAGTTGGTGATTAAAATGTTAGAATTAATGTAAATGGTGAAATTAAACGTAAGATTCCCTTTACAAGTAGATGGTTTTTGCTTGAGAGCTTTCCGTTTAGCATTATGTAGTTTATTAACAATTAATGACCGCGTACACGTTTCCTTGACGACAACATCATGTCTACTAATTTGAACTTTGTCTCTTGCTTCTTGTATTCGTCCACGCAGGAAAATCGCATCAATTCGCTCACTTAAGCCGCGGGGATACGCTACGAGTTAACTAAGACCAAGCACACTCGCTCTAACCATGCTCTCAAAGACGGTTTTCACGTCTTGATACTAGCCCGATCTAATTTGTATCGTTACCCACCTCGGTGGCGTAGTTGGCTAACGCGCTAGTCGTGTTGAGCTCGACTGCTGAGGACGAGGAGATCGAGGTTCGAATCTCGGTCGGGTAAACTGGGGCGGGTTTTTCCTAAATGGTTTTCCACTCTCCCTCCACGCAAATTCGGGCTCACTTCCTCTAATTCAACCTTCCTAATTCCTAATCCATTAGCGTGATTAGTACTTAAAGCGTATAACCCGAACGGGTAGTAAGACGCGGTGCTAAATATTATTATTATTATTAATTTTGAAAAGTATCGGGGCTGTCGCAGATTTGTTGATAAAAAAGCTAGAAATTAATAAAATTCGCTCGAATGAAGCGAAGGAAAAAATTTGGGCCCGTAAATGGATTCTCAAGTGCAAAGAGTAAGGCCCAGCGCATATTGGACGCAGGGCAAGCACAACAGAGGCAGAGGGAAGTCAATTCACAGAAAGAGGTTTTTGCAAGGTACTGCACATCACACGTAGTAGGGCAGACATAGCACAAGAAGAGCTTTTGGCAAGGCACCGTATATTAAAACCAGTCCTCAAGTTGTTGACATGGTGTGTGAAGAAGACGAACTTCTACTAGATTTAGATTAAGAATCGGAATTTATCAATTTAGTTTACTGTAATTTGTAAGTAAAAACAAAAGAAGAAAGCTATTTAGAATAGTGAGTACATGATAAAAAGAGAGACTCATGGTGAGTTTTTGTGACTATTGGAAGTTCGCAACAATGTTTTTTGGGAGTCATACAGACTTAATAGAGTCCAGTTTGATGAGTTCTGGATTGCCGTACAGTACTGGATTATCTTGAGCTAACTAGATAAGATATTCCATCGCCATATTGTACTTTGTCGACGAAACTACGTGACGGAGGTGCAGAGGATACAGGAAAACTGTACCACTACTACAACCATACCTAGGCGCGACAGAGTTAGTTATTCCTATACTGCGCCTGTACTGTTTCCACTGTGCGGTAAACCATGATAACATGTGATTTACAGAATCCCTTCTGCCTCATCTGCCCCTCTGCGGCATCCAATGTGCGATGGGTCAAGGGGGTATCTACTAATTTTCCCGCGCAGTCCACTTCATAGCACGGGCTACTTTCACCACTCCGCCACCATTTTTGAATGCTACTCCTAACCGGGCTGACTACATTCGAATCGGAAGACGTCGTGTCGACATTATGACACGATACGAGCTGTGACCAAGTGAACATTAAGGTGTGCTCTGTCGTGTCACCGCAGCTTCCCTTTCTCGCCGCACCACCCGCGTTTGATCGCTCACGTAGGGCGATGCCTTTATAAGTGACCTTCCTGGTGTTGAGCCGGTCGCCCAGAAGGACCGGGCGTTGCCTGAGAGACGCTAACACGGAGGGACCCTGTACGGATTTGATTGGCATGAGTCACTCCAGATCAGGCCGAGTGTTTTTCCAACATCTACCCATTTTGTGGGCCTCGAGGGTCAAATGAGAACGCCAGGCGAGGGATCGGCACACCATGTCCCAATGAGCTATCCAACACCTTCCTCGCGCTATCTTCTATAGAAGTGTAGCCTACACTACGTTTACCCTGAAAGGTAGCAATCTTACTTTGACAGCTTACATAAGGTTGCAGTTTATAAGATAATAATAATGGCGTGTCTTGGCTGCATCGATCTGTAGCCCAGTTTTTGGAAAGATTACCCAGTACTAATGTACCGTTGCCTAGGGGATTCCTGAATGTACCAATCTTACATCCTTTCCGTGGAGGCTCTTTCCATGTCAGGATGATATGAGGTGATGGTGATAGTGAGTATGAGGGTGTGGAACCAGGAGAAACACTTAAACTTAACTTAAGCCTACTATTAATCAATAACCTATGGTGACCATAGGAATTATTCCCCTTTCGATAAGAATCCCCCGGTACCAGCCGGGAATCGAACCCGGGAACTATGGTCAGGGCTAGGGGTTCTGACCTCTATACCACGAGGTCGGTTGGATTATAGAATAGGGCTATAGTTTAATCTGTTAAGTTAATACTACTCCCTTTCAGACTAAATGAAATGTACACCTCGTTTACCCTGATTCCACTATCTTATATATAAAATTCTCGTGTCACAATGTTCGTTCCCGTACTCCTCCGAAACGGCTTGACCGATTCTCATGAAATTTTGTGAGCATATTGAGTAGGTCTGAGAATCGGCCAACATCTATTTTTCATACCCCTTAGTGATAAGGGTTGTCCACCCTTAACATTTTTCTATAATTTTTAGACATTTTTTAAATATCTTTATATAATTCTTATACCAGTGTGTAACGGGCAGCGTGGGGGGG
>CABFOW010005001.1:0-13683 GCA_902141385.1 Timema californicum | reverse complement strand
GGTTGTCAAGCTTATATAATTATTATACTACAGTGGTTCACGGGCAACGCCGTGCGGGACTGCTAGTTGCCCTATATTATAAGCTGGCCATAATGAAACTATAGTGTGTTTCGCTTACTATCAGACCCTGTATCTCCTTTATAATATCCAAACGAAACTTATTTTTTTACTATTTATTTTATCGTTTGGCATATATGATCGGGAATGACATGCCATCCAGGTTAATGTGTATACTTCTAGCCACTCTGTTGGCACAGAGCGTTGCCCAGGGTACACCATAGGAGGTTTTCTACACGTCGTACCATCAATGAGATGGTGTGACGATAGTTGTTATGAAATTGTGGGGCCGGTGTGAGTCTTAACTTAACTTAAGCCTAATTAACCAAACCATGGTGAACATTGAGATTATTCCTCTTAATAGGGGAAAAAAACCAAGGTGACATCCTGGAATCTAACCCTGGAACCCTAAGTCGTAGCCAGGTGCACTGACCACTATTCCAAGGAGCTGGTTGGTATAGTTAGTAAGATAGGATCATAGTGTAACCCTCCAAGGTGTGACTGCTACCTTTCAGGATAAACGGAGTGTACTTTATGAGCTGTGTACTACTCGTTATTAGCTGTGAATTATTTATGAGTCCAAACAAACCCTAAAAATAAATAAAACTACAGTATGATCATTTTAACTCTGATTCCTGTAAATTCAGAAACTTGAAATAATATTGCAATCGTATAGCACATTTGCTTATGTTTAGTATATCGAACATGTATAATGTATATATATATATCCCTGTTGCCATTTAATAACTCATCAGATTCACAAATAAAACTTAGCGAACATCAAATATACTGTATCGAAATGGCCTTGACCCACCGCGGTAGCGTAGTTGGCTAACGCGCTAGTCGTATTGAGTCAGACTGCTGAGGACGGGGAGATCGAGGTTCGAATCTCGGTCGGGTGAACTGGGGGTGGTTTTTTCCTAAATGGTTTTCCAATCTCCCTCCATGCAAATTTGGGTTCACTTCCTCTAATTCAACCTTCCCAATTCCTAATCCATTAGCGTGATTAGTACTTAAAGCGTATAACCCGAATGGGTACTAAGACGTGGTGCTAAATAAAAAATTAAAAAAATGGCCTTCATTCAAACTAATTATGTACTTAAAAACGCGTCTTACTACCTATTAAGGTTATAAACATAATATTTATTAACTACGCTAATAAGTTAAGGGCGAAGACGGTTGAATTTATAGGATGTGTACCCGCATTTGTCTGGAGGGAGAGTGGAAAACAATCATCATAACACTCGACCGAGTTTCAAACCCTGATCTCGCTATTATCGGCAGTCGTGTCTATTGCAAGAGTGATGCCTTAAATCAGGGGTAATCAACACGTGGCCCACGATAATATTTTTTGTGGCTTGCTGGCCCATGAACAATATAAAATTATTTCCAGAGAAAAAAATAACATATATAGTTATATATTTTATGTCATAGTTTAATAGAATAAATATATATTTTATTTATATTTTACGTTATTTTATAAACAATTTTCTCTTTTTACGCGAAGAAAAATATTACGTTTTTTAAAAACATATATATTTTGAAAAAGCAAATGACGACTCTAGTAGACAAGACAAAACGTGCTATCTCCTGATATGAAAAATCTAAAAATAGTAAAATAAACCACAGAGAACATACTTCACGAAAAATCCTAGGTCCTAGTGTAAGTATGAGAGTATAATAATGAGCTGATACGAATATTTTTAATATTAATTCAATCTTAATATTATCGGTACAGTATTGAGACTTGCGAGCCAACACGAGACAAAAATTTTGCTTCTTGTACATTAAAAAGTTGAATACCCCTGCGGCTTAGACCATCAAAATAATATTAAAGTAATACGCGGCTTTCAAAATAAACATTAATTGGTTTTAACTGAACAATAAACTTTGCGACCTACTTCAGTGGCCGTATGGTCTAAGCCGGGGGTCTCCAAATTATGGCCCATGGGCTGGATCCGGCCCGTGGAATGGGTTTGTCCAGCCCTCGGACGCTTTGACAAAAAACATACTCAAAGACGAATACCGAAATGAAGGTGTTCCCATTTTAGTACACAAAATACCTAAATATATACATACAACATATCAGTGGTGGATTTAAAAATTTTGCGTCCCTAGGCACAGTTGTAATATGTGGCCCCCCGACCCCCAAATATACTTTTTTGTAAGAGCTTTAGAAAGTTTCAGAGGAAAGAGGTGTTGGGGGGAGGAGGGGACTGAAGTTTTATTATTCGAAAAAAATGTCTACGAAAGATTATCAGCCATGTACAGTACATGCCCTACAGTAGCTTGAGTTAACATTATAAAGAAGGGGAGACTGACCTCAGTTACAAAGCGATTGAAAAGTACAGTTATTTAAAAATAAATATTTTCATTCTGACTTTAACTTGAACTATTTCAATAATGCTGATCTATAATTTTTAAACGTAATTATTAAAAACAAAAATATAATTAAGATAATGTAATTCAAAATGTGCCGCCCTCTAAAGCCGCCGCCCGTAAGCCCGTGCCTAGTGGGCCTATAGCGTAGATCCGCTTGTGAACATAATGTGTTCCATTGTTTCGTGACTAAAAAACACTTATATCTATTAATTACCTGGTTTTTGTGTTTTTTTTAGCACCGCGTTTTATTACCCGTTAGAGTTATACGACAATTTTTGTATTCCCTTGAAAAAAATAAACCTACATATATTCATGTTTAATTATGGTTATAATCTATATATATAGACTAATGTATGCCTCTTTTTCGATCCAGCCCACCTATCGCTTTCAATATTCGAATGTGGCCCTCTACTCATTAAGTTTGGGGACCTCTGGTCTAGGCCAAGGGGTTACTGAGAGTGGTTTTCCCTAACTTGTTTTTCCACTAGCCCTCCACGCAAATGCAGTACACTATTCTGTATTCAATTTTCTTTAACCCTAACACACTAGAGTAATTAGTATAGGGTGGGGTGGAAACAATTAGCCGATCTATGCTGAGGAAAGTGATTAACAACTTCGTGAGTTTCGCATGACGTCCGGTGAAGCTCACCTGAGTGACATTAACTTCAAAAAGTGAAACAGTATAGTACGTGGTTTGCTTTTATTTAACTAGTGAATATTTACTTTTCAGTTAAAATGTTAATCTATAAGCTACTAATCGTCCAATTGTTTCGGCCACACCCTGAACATAGGAGTATAGCCCGAACGGGTAGTAAGACGTGGTGCTAAGAAATAAAATAATAAAATAAATAAAAGTTTGAGATTTCCGCTTCTAAGGTAAGTCATTAAATAATGTAGCAAAAATGAATAGTATTACTAATATGATAAAAACTCAAAAACACAACCATGCATACACACCACTAATAGTTACTATATAACACCCGCTTCGGTGGCCGCATGGTGGAAGGCATCCCTCTCACATTAGACTAGAGGCCAGGGTTCGAATCCTGGTCAAGTGTATTGAGCGTGGTTTTTCTTAAATAGTTTTACACTTTCCCTCCACGTATGTGCGGGTACACTTCCTCTAAATTCAAGCTTCCTCATCCATAATACACTAGCGTAACTAGTATGTACACGTATAGCTCGAACAGGTAGTAAGACGCGGCGTAAATATATGTACAGTACATACACACACGCTCATATATATATCTTAGAGGTTTTAATATGCAATTTATTAATGCCTAGTTAGATCAGCACTGATATCGATGAACCGAACTGACTTAATTTTGAATATCAACACGAAAGCTGTAATACTATTCTAGTGCTTGACCACTCTTACGCCCAAATAGTCTATTCTTGAAGACATGGACTTGCCTGGTGGGAAGAGACAAGGGTACAAGTTCTTTAAGTGTTAATTAATTAACACAGAATTAACAACACTCTTGTAAGTGTACCTGCTCATAAACTTTCTACAAATATTGAACAACTCATTGCTAAAAGTGTTAGACCTATTTGAATCTGAGATGCGATAACAATCTTGAAGTTAATAAATTAATTTCCAACTAAAACCGAGTATTTTGTTTACGAGGCTAAGTATTTAATGGATAATGTTAGATCCAGTTCCATTTAGGTTAAGTAAATAGTGATTATTAAGGGTGAAATTAATAATAAATAGTGTCCGATTACTTAGCTAAGTCGTTAGCGTGACTGCATACTTAACTATGGATCCTAGGTTTGATTCCCGATTTGTTTGAAAAAAAAATCTATGGTGAAATTTTTCATAGTGATGAATTAACGGCCGGGGGCCTGTTGTTGTGTCTCTTATAGATTTACGTTAGTTTACAGGTCCTGTGCTGATGTAATCGTCGATTCAAAAACTGCACGTTAAATATCTTAAATTTTAAAAAAAAATTAGTTGTGTCTTCTTCAAAGTTGGTAAGTTGGGCATGTCCATGCTGCTTAAGCCACCTTCACTTTGGGCTGGAACTAAGTTCTTCTAAGCCTGTAGTTCACCTTTCTAAATCGGTTAGGGGAGAGGGGTAGGGTTAGCTTCACAGTAAGCCAATAAACCAATATATTTTGAATCTAAAACTATGACCTCACTTAGAATGAGAGTCACACTCGATAGTGGCTAGTGCGACCGACGAACGAGAGCAAGTGTCTCAATCCCCAGAAATGTTTTACTGAGACTCAAGCTTTCGTCCACAAACAAAAGAAAGAGGAACTCACCGAGAGAATCAAAAGCGAATTAAATGGTCGATGAGGATAGTATTTGATAGGAGAGGTGAAAGAAGGAAAGAGACAGAGATTGACGCTGATAGGTTGTGAATAAACGATATACTCTCAAAGGTACCTTGGGTTTGATTAAGATGGGTTCGTTGCACGAAAGAAGAAGAAAGACAGACTTTGAAAAGTATGAAGGGCAGTAGAAGATATAATCGGATATAAGCAAGATTGGACCGTCGTTATAAGCTGGGGTACTCCGAGGTGAATGACCATATTCTTAAAATGAAGAGGTTTGGCTTCAGAACTTATTAGAAAAGAGGGAGGGGAATTTTAATTTACAAAAACAAGATAATAAGAGAATGTAACTATTTTAAAGGTGAATCAAAAGGTTTCGTTATTATAGTTTCATAAACATTTGCTATTTTAATAGTGAGGAAGTTGAAGGCTAAAATACGAGTATTAATTTCTACAATATAAGGCCGTTCACAAATAAGCTTGGAAGGAAACAAGTTGAGGCGCTCACCTTGCTGGTGCCGGATCACTGTCTCGAGGAGATGGAGCGACCTGGGGTCGAATCAGCCTCTGTGGCTGACTGTGCTGTTGAATATGCTGTTGACTATGTTGCTGAATGTGCTGTTGAATGTGCTGCTGACTTTGCTGCGGAATATGCTGAGGAATATGCTGCTGACTATGTTGCTGAATATGTTGTTGATTATGCTGCTGGGGCACTCCACCTGGGCCCCCACGCAGCGGTACCCCCATGCCAACACTAGCTCGGGGACCCATAAGCCTAGGCGGCCCGTTGAGCCGAGGAGGGGGCCCCATCACCCCGCTCCCTCGCGGGTTCATGGAGGGAGGCATCCCTCGAAGAATCACGCCGCTCGGAGGACCGGGGAAGTTGCCTCGTGGGAGTGAGGGAGCTCCCATCATGGGCCGCAGTGGTTGTTGAATCTGTTGCTGCTGCAGCTGTTGCTGTTGTTGCTGTTGCTTCTGCTCTTCCTCCGACCCAATCAGGGTGTTGAGCATCTTGCTGGCGAAGCTGAACATGATGGAGACAGGCGAGGATGGTGTGTGCCAGCCCACAGCCTGCACGGACCGGGCTGAGCCCAAGTCGTCGCCGGAATGAAGTGAAGGCAGTACGGCGCTGACCGGGCAGAGCTAGTCGCGGCGTCGATCGATAGCATGACCTGCCTGCCTGCTTGCTCTTGCAACTAGTCTCGCCGGGTACTACGTCCGCGTCGATAGGCGAACATTCCCACCTACCCACCCACTTAATATCATGTCCTAGTGCGAATTCTTTCAGTGAGAATCTCGTAAAAAGATATCCTATCTATTCTATTCCGAGAAACTACTCTTTTGCCAGGATCAGTGTAATAATGACACTGAAACAGTCCTCTTATGCAAAGTAATGTGATATTCTGATAGCTAGGACTGACACTATGGCGTAGCACTATTATCCCCCATTACAAATACACATTCTTCCATTTGGTGGCAAATAATTTCTTCAAAACATGTACGTTCTAAATAACACCAACCAAATTCATAGATACCTATTTACTTACTCTACAGCATGAGGAACTTGAAAGTTCACTGCCGCACTTATTAAAGATACACTTACCAAATTCATAAATGCCTTCTTACTTACTCTATAGCATGAGGAACTTGAAAGTTCACTGCCGCACTTATTAAAGTTACACTTACCAAATTCATAGGTGTTGAACAGAAAGGTTTGTTTAAATTTTTTTAAATATTATTCGTTTAACTGCCCGTTCGGGCTATTCTCAGCTTAAACAAAAATCTAAGGTAAAATAAAGTAAAGGGGGAATTTTAAGGAAATGGTCAAGAATTCAACTAAATGCAGATATCGGATCGTATGGTTAATGATTTGTAATATTTTTAGAGTTAGTAAATATTTACTAATACAAAAGTATGTGCCGATTGTCTTGATTTACTTTAAATATCTCGAATTTTTTTCTTTTTATTAATTTTGAAATAGTGTTCTATGTTAAATGTAAAGATTTTGTTAACACAGTTGAGGGGTTTACCAGGGTTTTTCTTATAACCTTTTAACTGAGTTACAGATCTTAGCAAAAATCAGCTCACAACTCGACCCCCGCCATAATACCCAATGTTTATTTTTCCCTTGCCACTGCTCACAAATCTATAAATAGGTGTTCACAAATCACAAAACTAGAAAAATGTATTTATATGTTTGGCCATAAAAATGCCCTCATTTTTAGTAAAAATTAAATCTATCTTTTTCCCCTATTTCAATGTAATGTTTTGTTATGTAATACGTTATTAAATAAGGGCACTATGTTAAAAAAATATAGTAGTTCAGAAGTAAAAATTCTAGATCATCGATAATCTGGATCACCAAAGAAACATATTATTTATAAAAATAACCACAGTGGTAACCACAGTGGTAACTATATCAGGGACATGGTAGACAAAAAAATCACCTAAACTCTTGTTCAATTTTATTTTAAATGGTGACATTCATTGTTATTATATGTTTGCCTTATTATATTCCTTCAGAATTTGTGGTATTTAGTAATAACAACAAAAATGTGTAAGTTTGTTGTTTAAATAAAGTGAAAATGTTTCTACCTTAACACTGAGTTTCCGTAAGTATACCGTATATGCTTATTTATTTTATTTTTGAAATAAGTACTGTGTTTGAAATAATCCATTCAAATCGATAATCCGAACTGGGCCAATCCCTAATTAGTCCAAATTATCGATGCTCTACTGTATTTTGAATTTTGATAAGTGTATTTTATAATTTGTTTTCTTTGTTATCCTACGTATTGTATATTATGGATTTAAAACATTATTCTGAAGAGAATCTTCAACAGACTATCAAAGAGGTCAATGAAATAAAAAAGGTCAATAGCCTCTGATATTTAAGAATACACAATAACAATTTAATTCAGCTTTAAAGACCATAAAATCCATCATTAGAGCTAATATCAATAATCAAAAACCTAGACATATTTTATTTTTGTCGCCACGTCTTACTACCCGTTCGATCTATACGTATATGTACTAATTACGTTAATGCGTAGGGTATTAGGAAGGATTAATTTAGAGGAAGTGTACCTACATTTGTGTGGATACAGTGAAAAATCATTTAGGAAAACCCATTTTTAATACACCCGATCAGGATTCTAAGCCAATCTACCCGTCATTGGCAGTAAAATATATTGCAAAATTAACGTTTTAGACCATTAGACCACTGAAGTGAGTTTATGAATAACTAAACAAACTTAATTATACAAGCAATTCTAAATCATTGGTAGTTTGACATCGTAAGAGTAAGAAACAATGAATTAACAACGGAATGAGGAATGAAATGATTAAATAGAAAAGTCAAAAACTTTTAGAACTTATTAAAAAACTTTTACTTTGTCGTTTCCCTTAAACTAAGGGACACTTAAAGGGACACCCCCAGCCTCCCCAGCCCAAACCACCCCCTACCCTCCACCAGCGACAAATTGATGGAGAAAGAAGAAAAAGAAGTAAATAATTCTGTATGGGATATTGCTTTTTTCTTTAAATCTGATTTATGTTGCATTGATTTATGAAAGCTATATTAGTCCATTCAGCTAGTGTTTGATACGATTGGGAAGATTAATTTAATAAATGAGTTCTAGATTTGTTAAGGATGTCGAGGGAAATATTGTTCCAATACAGTATACTATATTTGATTGTTTTTTGCCTAACTTCCTCAAACTAATGAAAATCATTCAAAATCCTTTAAGATATTTAAAGAAAAATGTTAATTTTTGCGTCTGTTAATTTAGGTAAAGTTGCCTGAAAATATGTTTATGTTCACGCTTTTATTATCTTAGGTTGTCTATGATTAAAATTAGAAATAAAAACTTCTAAGCAAGTGGTTTAAAATGTGCATATAGCCGAGAACACACGCATTTCAAGGATATAACTATATTCTACTTTAAGAGGAGTTTATCATGTTCTTTATTTCGTTACCTGATACACCCTGTCCATCAGTGCAATCCAATCAAATTGGTACTTTGTGTTTATGTCTATACGTTCATATGCATAATGTATCTTATGATTTAGAGATACATTCAAAAATATAAGATATTCAGATGATTGGTTTTATTTTAATATTACGTCTGAGACCAATTTTATACACCGTCTTACTTGATTCGGTGGCTGCATGGTCTAAGGCGTTACTCTCAATAGACTGGACTGCTGATGGTGAGGATATTAGGGTTCTAATTCCAGCCGGGTGTCCTGAGCGTCGTTTTCCTTAAATCATTTTTCACTCTTCCTCCACGCAAATGCGGGTACACTTCCTCTAAATTAAGCATTTCTCTTCTCTAATACATTAGTGTAATTAGTAAATACACACGTGTGGCCTTAACCGGTTGTTAGACGCTGTGTTAAAATAAATAATTAATTAATGTGAAACGTCTTATTCTAGTTTACAGGGAGGAAGTACTGATATTTGTTAGAAAATGTGCATCCTACAATGTTCAGACTAAAGCAGTGAGAATTCATTTAAGTTTAATAAGTAAATGTAATCTTGTTATTTTAAAGTACATTAATAATTAGTGCTAAACCCTCAAGAAATAGATGCAGTTTAAATCAAGGCCGTAGTCAGTAGGGGTTTTTGGGGGTTCAAACTCCCCTGAAATTTTATGAACACTATATATATGGCTTTATTTATTATTCAAACGATATAAAAATTAAGGTAAAAGTACAAATTAGGGGGCTTGGGCTGTGTTACCATAAAAAGCACTTCAGAGAGCGTCCAGAGGTGTTTAGTATCCAGAATTTTTCCTAGCCTACGGTAATTAGGGAGTTATGTTGTCATCAACAAAATTCAGATAGCCTCTAGAACTATTTATCATTTAGAATTTTTTTTCTACCCGTCTGCAATTGGAGCATGTGCCCACCAAACCCCCCTCCCCCTGTAATTATTGGCTGGCTACGGCCTTGAGTTTAATTAACATTATTAGAGCTGTTTTTAATGGATTTATGTTGGTTTTTTTTGTTTCATTAGGGAAAATGTTCTTAATTTTATTGTTCAAGCATTCATTTTAGAGACCAGAGATGACAAACACGATATGGGTGGTGCGATGACATGCAAAAACAACATTAAACTAAATTTCCCTGGCGTGGTATTATTTTTTAAAGTCAATATATAACTTTTACAAAACACCGCGACAAACCAACATGTACGTTAATCTCAAAATGATCAATTTAAAAAAAAAACTGACTGCAGTAGTTGTGAATAAAATACACACTTTATTGGACTTCCATGATGGGTCATAGTAATAACATATAGGCCTATATCATTTAGACGCTATTGAGGCAGCATGGTGAAATGCTTATAAAACTTAGATTAACTATAGGTGGCACACTAAACTATCTCAAATTCAGCTATTCCCGAAGTGACACACTAACGGGCCCCGTGCACCTGGCTACGATCATAGGAGTCTCGGGATCGATGCCTGGCTGGTACCTTGGGTATTCTTCCCGTAAAGGAAATTACTCCAACCGTCACCAGCGTTTGATAAGTTAGGCTTAAGTTAAGTTTAAGTGTTTCCACTGATTCCACACTATAATACTCACTATCACCATCACCTCATCTCATAGGGACATGGAAAGAGCCTCCACGGAAAGGATGTACGATCAGTACATTAGGGCATCCCCTGGGCAACGGTACATTAGTACGGGTTAATATATCTACTACTGGACTACGAATGGTGTACCATTGATGCGCAATATATATTAGCACACTGATCGGAAAATTTCGCCATCCCTGTTGATCAATAATAGGTTTGTATAAAAAAGAATAAATGTGCAGGAATTTGGCAACCGTCCTCTAGAAGAGTACGTGTTTTAAGAAATAAAAATTGGTCAGGACTCTATATTTTTATTTTGTGGGGACGTTAGACTACCACTTCTCTTTGTGCCGTTTATTTTATAAATGTGTTAAATTTAATTCATATTATTAGTATTAGATATGTAACTGTACATGTCTTTATGTGACTTTATGATCGCCAATTATAAATAGTTTGATATTAAATTTGAATAAAATTGTAGGAGCCACTTAGACACTAAATAAATGCACAACTATTATTTTAGTAGCAGGAAACTATAATAAATATAAAATAAATTAATAATTTGTTGAAGCAAGACAACAACGAAATTAAATACAAGTTAATAATATTTTTGTTGGAAAACTACTATGTTTTCTGGTTTAAAAGTTTAATTACATCCATTACTGTTTCCAGCCTGTGGTCAGTTTTTTATTCAGGCCATATATTTTCCAACACCAGATTGTTAGACCTGTTGTAGCTTCATATGTCTTATAATATAACTTAAGACTAGGACAGGCACAACATCCAGTCCCCCGCCTCCTATTTATTAATATGAAAGAGTAAACCCCTATTTTCATCAATGATAGATTTTCGACCATGATAGGAATCGAGCCTGGGACCCCTAGCTCAGTAGGCAGACACTCTACCGACTGAGCTAAGGTGTCGAACTGATTTAACACTCCTTGTTCTAAAACAAGCTTTCTTGTAGACTAATAATAATAATAATAATAATAATAATATTTGCGTTATAATGTAAACAATTTTAACCTGTTGGCTGAAGCTATAAAGTATTACTTGTAAAACTTTTGTTCATAAATTAAAGTTGCTTAGGACAACTTTATGGGTGAGTTACATACCCTGTACTCATCACCAGGCATTGTTGGGTTAATGAATGGATTCTCGCAGGTTATTCGGCGGGAATGGACGAAACTAAAACCGTGTTCCATGTATTGACTTGCAAACCCAATGGGAAGATACCATTGGGAAGACCTAGACGCAGATGGGAGGATAACGTTAGAATGAACCTGAAATAGATAGGGTATAATGAGATGGACTGGATAGAATTAGCTCAAGATAGGGCTAGGGTGCAATGAGGTGGACTGGTATAGAATTAGCTCAAGATAGGGCTAGGGTGCAATGAGGTGGACTTGATATAACTAGCTCAATATAGGGCTAGGGTGTAATGATTTAAAAAAAATTAAATGCTATATTTACATATATATATATATATATATATAGTTTTAATAACTTGTAACGGTCAGATACTTTTATTTGGTTTTGAACATTTGGAACATAGCTTGTAAAGCTAATCGATCTTCAGCTCTGTGTCTTAGATTGATATTAAGGAGACCACCTCAGTAAGCGATAAACCACCGCGCAGACGTTCAGCTATGACGTAATATTTAATTCTACAATCCGTTATTTCAAAATAAGGTTGATGTCAAAATTAAGTCAAAATATTCTAACAGGGCTTTTTTTCCCTTAATGATCCTATATTTCAAGTCTTATTATTGTAAAAAAAATGTGGATAAGCATTAGAAGATAAGTATTCAAGTTTTCTTTACCCTCTTTATTATTGACATGACAAATGGTGGTTATAGGAGAAGGGTCAAAGGGAGTATAATCTTAGACATAAGAAATGAAGTAGTTCCATAAAACGAAAGAGGTGATTGTATTTTAAGCCGTGTGGCGTGAAAATGATTGATACTTTCTCAATGACCGAGGCGGCCGCCCTAAGAAAGGATATAAAGTATGACTAACATACACAACAAAACTAACAGTGAGGTTGTACCTGGAAACCAGTGAAAAAAATAGAGACGTAAACTAGATAAGCCTCTTTAATGAACGGCCAAGTGATGATATGGTAACACTTTTAAGTAACTAAGAGCAACATAGATAAGATAACTGTAGGATCAATATGTAAAGAGTGGAATTTATATTAATTGTACAGACAGTAACAAAAATAAGAAAAATTGGCTCTACATTTTATTATAAAACGAATCAAGGCACGACCATACTTGAAAGAGAAAAGCAGGACCATACTGGAGAGAAAAAAACCGTGACCTGAAAGCTTGAAAGTCAATCAATGTTATTTAAATTAGAGACCCCCCCGACCCCCAATTCACCCACTTCTGACACGAAAGGTCGCTGTAGTCGAGCAGTATGGCCACCATCATACATAATAAGGCATTACGTGCTGGCGTCGTGGTCGCAAGCATGGCCGTAACCTTATAAGAAATAGCTCTTTTAGAATATAATAACAGATTACGCTTGAACTATATATATATATATAATATTTAGCTCCACGTCTTACTACCCATTCGGGTTTATATATATATATATATATATAAAATGGAAAGTAATATTTAGTGAGATTCACTTTGTATTACAATAAAGTTGTATGCAACGCTTTCTTTGAAACATGATGTTAAAGTATTAAATATTTAGGAAAATTATTTCCTAGATTTTTCAGAAAGTTAGTTAATAAAGTTTTAACAAACACAGTTGAGAAATGGAACAATAATAAACTATATTTATATAATATAGATACAAGAGTGAGTGCTTTCTAATTAGTAATGAGAGTATATACAGTTGCGTGTGGGGTATTAGATGTTCTCCCCTAGGTTGTGTTAGTTTGTAAGTTGTGGGTTGATGTAATATCCATATTTGAACTTCTTAAAACACACTTGAGGACTATTAAGTAGGTGAAGGGGTTGGGTTTGTAGCATGTTAATCAGTTAGATTGGACATCTACAGTTAAAAGAATTCTATAATTCATTAATGTATGCAATAAATAAACTATATTCACATATTTAATTGAGTCTACTCTGAAGACACAGTCTAATAAATCTACGTTTCTCCCTTCAAGCATTCAAGCATGTGGTTGGTAAAAAATACTGACTTTTGTTAAATACGGGAGTAGATATCAAAGAAGAGAATTAATATTGACATAGTTATGAAAAAAATTACTTTAACGCATGGTTTTCTCGTTTGATAAAGTCAAAAACGATATACTTACGCCGGCCATGCGGTCAACATAAAAAATAGTAAACTACATCTATATCACCAAATATTATTAAAATAATAATGGATCCTGAATAACATAATTAAAACAGATATA
>CABFOW010005000.1:0-48041 GCA_902141385.1 Timema californicum | reverse complement strand
CCCTACCAGAAATCTATTATATAGTAGGATATTGGTAAGAAAAAAGACCTTTCAGAGGTAAATTCCTACCGTGAATGAAGTACCATGGGAACCCCATGGGACAAGATCACGTGTCACAGCTAGCTCTCCCGAACATAAATCAGACACATAGGTTTAAGGTAAAATGGACGTCTCAGCCCTGACTGACGACTTTGCTTCTATCAAGTCGCGAAAGAACACCTTAGCTCAGTCGGTAGTGTGTCTGCCTACTAATCTAAGAGTCCCGGGTTTGATTCCCGGTATGACCGAAAATTTATCAATAATGAAAATATGGGTTTAACCTTCCACATTGATAAATTAACGGCCAGGGACTGGATGTTGTGCCTTTCCTAGTCTTAAGTTATACTATAGGGCATGTGAAGTTACGCCAGGCCTCACCAACCAGTAGTGGAAAAATATGTGGCTTGAATAAAATAACTGACCACAGGTTGGAAACAGTCATGGATCTAAAAAAAAAGTTAAGGAAGAATAAAGTGTAAACATGCAATATTCTGTAAATACACGTATTTTCAGAAACCCGCATTTTAGTTTTAGCAGTATATTTTATTTAACCTGAAAAGGAGGAGGGGCTTGATGTCCATGTTTACATCCGAGTATTTATTTTTTAGCTACGCCACTGCTTGTACTTGGCTCGGCCCGGATGTCTTGTATCCTTGTAGAGGATGTTTGCAAGAAGTGATGTCTTGTATTCTTGTAGAATATGTTTGCAAGAAGTGATGTCTTGTATTCTTGTAGAATATGTTTGCAAGAAGGAATGACTTGTAATCTTGTAGAATATGTTTGCAAGAAGGAATGACTTTGTATCCTAGTAGAATATGTTTGCAAGAAGGAATTACTTGTAATCTTGTAGAATATGTTTGCAAGAAGGGATGTCTTGTATCCTTGTAGAGGATGTTTCCACTCTAAAATATTGAATTAATTTGGAGGAGGTAGTTGCCATTTAAATGTTATATAATTATCTGCTTATAGTGTTTTTGTTATTCATGTTATTGAACAGTTTCAATAAGTTAGGTCTAGTTTATTGGGTGATATATATAATATATATTATACATAAATAATATATTATACATAGGCCTATGTATAATTAATGATAGAGCCTTAATAGTGAAATAACCTCTGTACAGTTAGCGCCAAAAGCTAAAACAATAATTATGTCAGGAATAGTGAGAAACATTTGTCGCTGGATATGATAATTTGCAAATAGAGAACACCCTTAGTAGGGGGCAATAGTTCTTATTTCGTATCGAATGATCACCTTACTTTATATTAGTACAGAAGACAGGTGAAACAAGTGTGCCTTTGATTATAGAAACATGAGTTTTGGAATAATTTTAGATCACACCCTAACTAACATTTTTGGCTAAAAGGCCATCTCAGATTTTTCTTGTAGCGAAATTGGCAGCCTTTTTTTTTAAAAGTGATTAGTTGACAATTAGATTTCTTACATTTTTTGTATATAATCATTGTTCATTTACTTGTGGTCATGCGATGCCTGTTGTACACTTTANGGGGGGAATGGAGCTTTATAGTAGATAATAATAATAATGTTTTTTTAATAGTTTATGGCAAAATATATAATTTTATTGATTTAATTGAGGGAAGAAAATCAAAACCACTAACGAATGACATTGTTTTGTATTTAATGCAAATACAATATTTTATACAATTTATTTTTATTTTATTGTTTAATATTGACTAAATATTTATACTATTCCTTTAATAAATTATTGGCAATAGCCCTCACCCCACCCACCTTACTTCAGTCAGTACAAAATACAAACTATCACCACAAATACAAAGAGCAATACACTGTAGGGCAGCCTTCCTACACTTGCATTTATTTGTGGTGTTGCGACCATTAATTGGGCCCAGCAGTGACCAGCCTGGTATACAGCTCTTTATGTGTTTAAACTGAGCGCATCGTACGTTGGAGGTGTAGTGTCAATCGCTCTATCTTTCTGAATAAAAAGGTGTTTTTTTTCTCTCATGAAAATGTTCTTCGTTGCTAGTGCGGATCTTACAGAAAAACTACAAATATCTCCAATGTCTTTAGAATTTCTTCTACTGTCTGCTGACTAGGCTTATCAGCTAATCTACAAAAAGATCGAGGTGATATATCCGTACGTAAGCATTCCAGGAGTATCATAAAGTCCTTTTGCTTCTTCTTCTTTTTCTTCGAAAAATGGACAGAGTGTCGCACCCAGAGATTGCGTGAAATATAAATAAGGCAGTACAACGATCAGAACCCAAATATTATGGGTGTAAATTACAGGAAGTTCTGTACAACTCAAAATGCAATCCATAGTTGTCAATATTTAAGAAGTTGTTCTGAGGTGATGGCTGGAATTAAAATGTCAGTGTCCACATTGTGTATTTCGGCTTTGTTATATCCATGCCTTACATCATCACATAAGTGGAGTATAATGCGAGTGTCTGCTTCTTCGTATGAGTGTGGACCCTGTAAAGAGAGATCTTAACCATTTATAGAAGTAACATTGGTACTATTTATAGTAATTACATACTTGTTCATGTGATTAGTTGCTAAGGTTGTTGCCAAAAACATCATCTGTGAAGGCTTGTTAGCCTTGTGGTGACGTTAATCTTTTTATCATATCTTCATATTGGTAAAACTAAAATCTTCAACTAAATGGGCCATCTCAGGAATAGGTACCGTCCAACCATGCAGAGCTGTTAGATGTTTTAGCAGGCCTACAGCCCTTTCATCACGTTTGACTAATGCTTTATTTTGTTAATAGGCCTGATCAATGGCAATAGCAGATAACACAAGCTTTGACTTTTGTGTTACAAATTTTCCTTTCATGAATTTTGATTAGGTGTCAGTCTGATGATTCTTAAGTGAAGCCGTGTCACATAGGTGAACAGGAATCTATTGTACATATGGACCAAATAAAATAACACGCGAACAATCTTGGATATTACCTATATAATAGAGCTGAAAATCTCTTTCTCGTTTCCTCTTTCAAAACTCATCAAAGGAGTTCTAGTTTTAGAATGATGTACCAGAATCTAGATTGGGTACACACATCACATCCTTTTTCGCACCAATATTCAAGTGACTTAACTTGACTACTTTCCTCAATGGCTGTAGTCATTATATGACCACTGCAAGAGTAAATAGATATTACTGGCTGTAATTTTATGAGCCGTACGAGTCACTTGAGATCCTTTTATAAACAATCAGATTTTCCAGATGTGGTGGTATCCTGTTGAACAAGTGTTCCTGTCTACCCATTTTCATCCAACAGATTTACAACAACTTTGAGAACTGTCACATATATATGCACTCCCCGAAACATTACAATGAATTTATCTTTGCATGAGTGGTTGAGCAATTTCACTGGATTTGTTTTGCCATTGCGTAGTGTGTCTGGTCAAATGTAATGATTGTACTTAACAAGGATAAAGCCTTTAAACTTTTGTGCTCGCAATATACAGTGAAAAGCGAATCATGGTCACTGATCTAGCATGGTCTGGAAATATAGGAAGCAGGAATGAAAGTGTTAATTCACAAAGTTTCTTCTTGTTGACTTGTGCTGTATCCTGCCCAGGCGATTATTTCACCATAGCTAGTGGCATAGTTTGGTAATTAACAAGGTTATATTCTACCCATGGCAGAGGACAATCAGGAACAGGAGCTGACCTTGGTATAGCTCTCAAGATGTTTAGTCACGTTCTCGCCACACAGATTTTTAGTCAATATCCGATAAGTCTCCTTAAAATCATCTGAATGTTAAAATATTGATTTTCTTGTACCATGCAAAGAGGCATGGTATGAGTTGTAGTGGATCTTGGATTATGATTTATGTTGTCCACCGCACGAGTCATGATTAGCCCTTAAATTAAGGGAATGACAGAAGTTTACATATGATGGTAATGACATATTTCATCTTCCAAGTTATGATCATATATCTAGACCACAGTTGTATGATATGCTAACCCGAGATTGTGCATGGTTTGACAACTTCATGCTTGTGAGTTCTTGTATGGTTTAAAATACCTGTCTATATAGGCAAGTGTTTTTAAAAAATCTCGATTGTGCCTGAAGTATCTTTCAGACAATTCCCGACGTATTACCAAACTGCTGTACATTAGTAACTGTTTAACAGTGAATATTGGTTGTGGAATTCTTGAAGAGCTTGACTCTGCTTTAAAGGCTGGGCCGTTCGTAACCAAAACAACCAGTGATAAGAGATATACTGGTTCAGTGTCTTCTTGGCACCTTGTTTCAAAAATTGCCGTTGAAGTTATCTTTTATATTAAACATGTTTAGTCTCACTAAATTTGCTGCTTTAGCAAAATGGACGTCACTATCTGCATTGCTCAGTGGAGACCCGTCAGGAAAGTATGCAACTATCTTGTTTTTAAGTTTCGTTGAATGTATACGTCTTGGAAAATCACTGCCAAGTTATTTTATCATCAGGCTGTACAGATTGTACAAATCAACAAGTTTAAGTATGGGTGACATTTCAAATTTCATTATATGTTCGAATATATTCGATTTATAATGTAAGTAAGCCTACGAGATGTGCTTAGTTAATTTGACCATCTTAGTTCTGTTGTCCCTTGCTCTATTATAATGATGCATTGAATACTGTCCATGACACCTTGTGCGATAAGATCACCTGCACATAGTTTAGCAAGCAGGAGTTTGTCTTGTCTTTTAATGTTTTCTTCTTCAATTCTCATTTTTTTTAAACGTTAACTCTGAACAAAAAATATATTATAATATTACACAACTATTTTAGCACCCTTGTTAATTTATTTTTATGACTAAGTGTTTTGTGCACATATGTATAACATAAATTTACACATATTCTCATTTAATATGGAAGTAATTGCATCAAATAGCACACGAAGGAGCAGAAAAGCAATTTTACAAGGCCGCCATTTTTAATATACACTTATTGCTTTTAGGAGAAAAATCTAGGATAGCCTCATAGCCAAAATAAAGCCTTTCTATATATAGTATATTTGCCCCATGTTTCATGATTCTGTCATCAATACTACAATTCTTCCAAATATTTCCCTTGTCTGCTGTATTATATGAACTTCTGCCTAAATCAGAGAACCAATAACTGCTTATATAATCACAAGGCCTACCGACTAACCTAACTATATAACGCCCAGTTTTCTAGCCGCTAATCCATCACTGTGTAAGAGAAAGCAACAGTTTCTACACTTATACACTTCTAGGCAATGAAAAAAATCAACTTGGTACTACCCACATCGTATTCATTTTAAATCGACTATGATACTACTCATAGCATAGCCTACGGACTAAACGTCAATCTCATCTGGTATGCCCAAAACAGGGAGATTGAGGTTCGGTTCCCGGCTGGATGTCCTGAGGATGATTTTTCTAAATAATTTCCAACGTTCTCTTCAAGCAAATGTCAGTGCATTTCCTCTAAACTGTACCTTGTTCATCACTGAATAAAGATAGCACTGACGGGTTGTAAAAATGAATGGAAAAATAACTACAGAATTGCGCGCGCAAGGGATTGGTTTTATATTTAGATTGTTTGGCCAATCGTCCTACTTTTGTTTTGAGTTTCATATTGGTGAGATTTAATTGATGAGATTAGTTTAGATAACGTTACGTTAATCCTATCCATTTTAGCCTATGTTCAAACACAGTTGCAGTAGACTCGAACAAATTAGCTAATTAAGTGTAAAAAACATAAGAATACAGCATTGGTACGAATGTCAATTATTCTCAAGGTTATCACGAAGAACACTTTTAGTTTATTGTTTAAAAATTAATATGATGCTTGTAGCTTAAGACTGTGAGATTAGTAAATGCTATCGAGCTATGCACAAACATGTACATTAATATTATGTATGAACTTGGGAGACATGAAGTAAAATATATTGGCCTCAATAAACTTATATAGGTCTGACGGATCGAAGTACGAGGTGTGATCAACCATCCAGCCTGTAGATCTGAAGCTCGTAGGAAGTACGAGGTTAGAGTGGTTGTACATAAATAATTTCCTAATCTCTCTCTTTCTGTGTCTGTCTGTCTCTCTCTACCCATACAAAAGACTAAATTTTATTAAAATTCTACCTTTCTTCATCATCATCATTGTCAGTTTATTGATCCAGTGATAAGAGTAAAATTTGTGAGTCTTCCATTTTTTTCTATCTAGATACAGTTCATCATTTATGGCCCTCCAGTCACCCCCCTTGTAGATGTTTTCCTTTGCAGCGTCCATCCATCTTATTCCATCTCTACCATTCTTTTCTTATTTTTGTTTAATCATTTTAAAGATACCGATAGCCAAAACGAGTAGCAAGATGTGATGTACAAAATAATTTTTTTTGCTAAAAGGTTTATTCCTAATGATTCTTGCAGTATCCACAAGTTCCAAAACATCAAAGAAAAGAAAATTAATACTACCTTTAAGTTTCAATGTATAAAATTATGTTTCTGGGGTATAAGGTAGCTAGGTACTGGCACAAGAGCCCTTCCATTTAATATATTTTGTAATTTTGCTATCTCATTGTAACTCATAGACCATTTCTTAATGTTACCTCGTCACTCATAGCACATATCTTAATGTTACCTCGTTGCGACCAATAGTACAGCACTGAATGTTACATTAATGCCACTTATACTATATCACTGAAGGTTCCCTCGTTGTCTCTCACAGTGCAGCCCTGAAGGTTACCTCGTTGTCACTCACAGTGCAGCCCTGAAGGTTACCTCGTTGTCACTCACAGTGCAGCCCTGAAGGTTCCCTCGTTGTCACTCACAGTGCAGCCCTGAAGGTTCCCTCGTTGTCACTCACAGTGCAGCCCTGAAGGTTCCCTCGTTGTCACTCACAGTGCAGCCCTGAAGGTTCCCTCGTTGTCACTCACAGTGCAGCCCTGAAGGTTCCCTCGTTGTCACTCACAGTGCAGCCCTGAAGGTTCCCTCGTTGTCACTCACAGTGCAGCCCTGAAGGTTCCCTCGTTGTCACTCACAGTGCAGCCCTGAAGGTTCCCTCGTTGTCACTCACAGTGCAGCCCTGAAGGTTCCCTCGTTGTCACTCACAGTGCAGCCCTGAAGGTTCCCTCGTTGTCACTCACAGTGCAGCCCTGAAGGTTCCCTCGTTGTCACTCACAGTGCAGCCCTGAAGGTTCCCTCGTTGTCACTCACAGTGCAGCCCTGAAGGTTCCCTCGTTGTCACTCACAGTGCAGCCCTGAAGGTTACCTCGTTGTCACTCACAGTGCAGCCCTGAAGGTTACCTCGTTGTCACTCACAGTGCAGCCCTGAAGGTTCCCTCGTTGTCACTCACAGTGCAGCCCTGAAGGTTCCCTCGTTGTCACTCACAGTGCAGCCCTGAAGGTTACCTCGTTGTCACTTATACTATATCCCTGAAGGTTACCTCGTTGTCACTTATACTATATCCCTGAAGGTTACCTCGTTGTCACTTATACTATATCCCTGAAGGTTACCTCGTTGTCACTTATACTATATCCCTGAGGGTTCCCTCGTTATCACTCATAGTGCAGCCCTGAAGGTTACCTCATTGTCACTTATACTATATCCCTGAAGGTTACCTCGTTGTCACTTATACTATATCCCTTAAGGTTACCTCGTTGTCACTTATACTATATCCCTTAAGGTTACCTCGTTGTCACTTATACTGTATCCCTGAAGGTTCCCTCGTTGTCACTCACAGTGCAGCCCTGAAGGTTACCTCGTTGTCACTTATACTGTATCCCTGAAGGTTCCCTCGTTGTCACTCACAGTGCAGCCCTGAAGGTTACCTCGTTGTCACTTATACTATATCCCTGAGGGTTCCCTCGTTATCACTCACAGTGCAGCCATGAATGTTACCTCGTTGCCACTTATACTATATCCCTGAATGTCACTTCATAGTCACTCATACTCATACTCATACCTGAATGTGATAGTTTCTAATACCAACTCTATAATTTTGGTTCTATATATCGAATGCCCCCTGGTCACACAAACCTAATCCAAACCAGTTTGGTATTCATATTTTTCTCATTGCCTTAAGAGCGCGCTTCAGTTGAAGTGCTTAGTTTGAACGTTTATTTTGGTTGAATATATAATTTGAGACTAATTATAAAACAGAAACCCCATATTACTAGCCTACACTGTTACAATGTTTGAAAAATAATGTTGAAATTTATCATACCAGTCTTTAGAGTGAGAATATTGATAAGTTACTCTCAAGAATAAGTATTTGATTCAGAATTAAATTATTTATATTATCTTTAAATTGAGACTTTTTTTTGCATTATATAGCCTTTTTATTTGCAACTAACACTATTCCAAACAATTATGCAGTCAGTTATCCTTATTTTATTTATGTCAATAAATTTCGAAAATAGCCCTCTGGTGGTGAGTTCATATGGATAGTTAAGAAACAAATCATCTGGTAAACCTAATTGGGGCCAAGCGTTTGTTTATTGAAAGTTAGAAAATATTTTTATGTAAAAATAGATGTAAGCTTCTAATTATATATTTTTTCCAACATGTAACTACACGAACTAAAACCCAATTTTCTAAGACCGGTTCCAGATTTTAAATGATGAACTGAGTTGAGTCCAGGCTCCGAACAACCAAATATATTTAGAGATATAAAAATTTATCAAATGTTTAAAAATAAATTTAATACCCTGAAATCTCTTAGAGTAGGATGATTTAGAAGACATTCAACTGAAATGAGATAACAGCCTTTTTTTCAATATATACTTCTATAATATTTAAAATAATATAATTTTCGACTAAAAATAAATTTTGTTAGACATATACAAGTTTATGATGAGTAAATATACTATTCCTAGAAATCTAAGTTAAAGGTATTTCTTTGAATCCAAAATGACCACAATGTAATATTATATTCTAGATTTTAAAATACATGATTTTACCTTAATATTAGTGTAATAATAATAATAATAATAATATTTAGCACCACGTCTTACTACCCGTTCGGGTTATACGCTTTAAGTACTAATTACGCTAATGGATTAGGAATTGGAAAGGATGAATTAGAGGAAGTGAACCCATATTTGCGTGAAGGGAGAGTGGAAAGCCATTTAGGAAAAACCCTCCCCAGTTCACCCGACCGAGATTAGAACCTTGATCTCCCCGTCCTCAGCAGTCGAGCTCAACATGACAAGCGCGTTAGCCAACTACGCCACTGAAGCGGGTAATTTTAGTGTAAGTAGTACACTTCATATCGAGGTGAATTCACAGAAAATAGTCCAAATCTCAAGCCGAACTCAATAAATTCATATTTAATAACCACACATTTATAGTAAAATTAAATATTTTGATCGTTAGGGTTTATTTTGCCGACCCAGTGGACAGTTATAATAGGCTATGGTCTTAATATAAAAATTTGACTTTCAAATACATTATAAGTCAATACAATTTAAGTTAAATATTAAAGTAGGTTAAGAGAATAGGATAAATTTAGAAACGACAAACAAATCTGTAGTTTGATGATTTTAAAGATTTAACTTAACGAAAACTAAATTAAATGTTAAATTTGAGAATTTAGACTTAAGGTAAAATCTACTTTATATATATATATTAGCCCTACGTCTTACTACCCGTTTGGCTTACGTGCTTATGTACTAATTACGCTGATGGTTATAGGGTAGAGTAAAGTTATTTTAATAGGAAGTTAGCCAACATTTGCGTGGAGTGAAAGTGTAAAACCATTTTGGAAAAACCACCCTCAATACACTCAACCAAGATTCAAACCTCGATCTCCCCATAATCGACAGTCTAAGCCACTGCGAAAGTAGCGCCTTACACCATGCGGCCACCGAAGCGGGTAAAATAAATTATTAAATGTATGGATGGTTAAGTGAATTTACGTATATATAATTCTCTATATTATTCTATTTAGAAATATTATATTTGAAAAAACATACTGAGGGTTGGAAGAATTTAGAAAAAACAAAAACAAGTATCGCATAGATTCTGAAGATTAATAATGATAATAAATTATTGTATAGGCCCTATTATGCTACAGAATACATAATGAGTGAATATAACACGCAATACCATTCAGATCACTCTTATAAATGTTAATGTATCTCTGAATGAATAAAAAAGATATGGCGATATATAAACAACAAATTGGATGTGTAGTTTATCTAAAAGTTTCCACTTTGACCCACGTTGACAGAAACTAATTATTTGTATATTTAAACTAGAGTAAATAAACAAGTTTAGATGATAGAGTATTATAAAGTTCATCGAGCATTATTAATGTCTATTAAATGAACCAATTATGTTAGTTATAGTTAAAACTGTTTGTAAATATTTAAACTCGTTAACTTTGCCGAATGATTTGTTGTTCGCAGTAATCTCTAAATTATTGTTCTCGATCTGTGTTCTCAGTGATCGTGTAGTACTAAATGTAGAGAATCAAACCAGTGCTACTGAAGCAATATTTAATTTTTTAGACAAATATATATATATATAAACACTACCATAATATATCCAGCCGGTTTGGTCTAAGACAGGCATGTCAAACTTGTGGCCCTAATTTTATGCGGCCCGCGGACCTATGATTTCTATTATTGAAGTTAAGGTGGGTTGGAAGGTGACGCAAGAAAAGGCCATGTTTTTGCAATTTTTATGGAAAAACTTTTTTTTTATAAAATAAATAAAATATTGATCCTGTACAAACATATAATTTAATTTTCTTCACATGGTGACCTCAGTATTTCTTGAATATCTGTAAAAGGTGTTCTGGAATTTAATGACAACCTTTTATCTTAATTTAAAAGGTTTGTTAGATAATGCCACCATGCTCGTGATGGATATTCAGGAACTGTTGATATGACCACGTGAAGAGATCTAAACTCTATGCTTGTAGTGGAACAATATTTTATTTATTTTGAAAAAAAAACGTTTTGCCATAAAAACTGCAAAAACACTGGCTTTTTCTCGCGTCCCCTTAAATTCCACCTTAATATTTTCTTCGCCTGCACATAGCCTCACTTCATCAGTGGTTTGATGGCCCCACATCTCCTGCTCCCCCAGATGTTGCTAAGGGTGAAAGAGGGGGTGTCATAGGACCGGCAAAAGTAGACACAAACCGGAAGGAGTTAGGAACTTACAACAATAAGACATAAAAAATATGCAACTGATAAATTAAGTTTGATACTTTTCATCAAGTGGTAATTTAAATGCCTTAAGCCTCGTGTGTACGTTTGTTCTAGAATTAATTAAGGAAAAACCTTAGAATAATACATGTGTAGAGGAAGATAAACTATTTGACTGAGCGCCAGTAAAGATGAATGTCTCTCATCTGACACGAAGACGTCGAGCTCAGTATCAAAGCAAGTGTCGTGTGTGAATCTAGTTAATTGAGCGCGGTCATCGTTTATTCCTGTACATCGCAAATGGAGCTGCCAATAGGAATGTCTCAGCCCCAGGAGAAAACAAACTGCAGTCGGCAGGCTAGGTCATAACTGCGGGAAGTAATACGGGAGGTTTAAAGTTTTAAATTTAACACACTTGCCCGACATTTCTGTTACTAAGTAACAGCTTATGGAGTACATAGGCCTATATTTGTTTTAGCACCACGTCTTACTACTTATTCAGGTTACATACATATGTATTAGCTACGCTACTGATTTAGGGGTGAGTAAGGTTGCATTTAGAGGAGTTGTACCCGAATTTGCGTTGAGTAGTGGAAAACTATTTCGGAAACCTCCCTTATCACACCCGGTTGGGATTCGAACCTCGATCTCCCTGGCATAAATAGTCTAGTCTAACACGAGAGTGAAGCTTTAGAACATGCGGCCACCAGGAGAGGTGAGTGCATAATTGAATGTTTTGGTTTATAATTAACTTATTGTTGAATAATATGTTATGTAAGTCGTGACCCCGTTTCCAGGAAAATATATATTACAAGCTCAAATAAGTCCTAAAGACCATTCACATTCTCTTGTTATTATTATCTTTCCAAATTGGGACCTGCAGACAGAAAAGGAGCAACAATAGATTTAAACACAAACTAGGATAATTGCTCACTACGAGTCGAGCCCACTCCGGTGGCAGAGCAGAAGCCACAATACTAGCTTTATACTCGATTGCAGTCGACAGGAACATCCAGGGAATATCTTACCTGTAATCTTTTATATAGTTTTTTAATTCTTGATACAGCCAAGTGAGGTCTTTGTAGAGAACAGAACCTTTGATAGGCGTGTTTTAGAAATTAGTTCACATGGTATATAGCTCAAAGATAGTTGCTGGTTAACATTGTATGGAGTTCAAAGATAGTTGCTGGTTCACATTGTATGGAGATAAAAGGTTGTTTCTGGTTCACATTGTATGGAGCTCAAAGATCGTTGCTAGTTCACATTGTATAGAGCTGAAAGGTTGTTTCTGGTTCACATTGTATGGAGCTCAAAGATTGTTGCTGGTTAACATTGTATGGAGCTCAAAGATTGTTGCTAGTTCACATTGTATAGAGCAGAAAGATAGTTGCTTGTTCACATTGTATGGAGCTCAAAGATAGTTGCTGGTTCACATTGTATAGAGCTCAAATATCGTCACTAGTTCACATTGTATGGAGCTCACACACATATTTGTTTTTGTCACAATAGATAATATATTTGCTAGTTTTTTTGTTTTTATAGCACAGCACCTTAGTTACTACCCATTCGCCTTATACGCTTATGTACTAATTACGCTAATGGTTTAGAGATGATAAAGGTTTTATTTAAATGAAGTGTATTCTAATTTGCGTAGAGGGAGAGCAGAAAACAATTTAGGAGAAACCCTCCTTAGTACACCCGACCGAGATTCGAACCTCGATTTCCCTGTCATCGACAGTCTGGTCTACTTAAAGAGTGGCACGTTAGAGCACGCGGCCACCGAAGCTGTCAGCTGCTAGTTCACACTGTATAAAGTTACTCACATTTATAAGTTTGTATTTTTCTAGGAGGGTGAAATAAGCTTATAATACCATTTATTTCCAAGCTCTTGCTAGATTTAAAGTTACGTTACATTTTTGAACATCTTTAAAAATATTAGGTTCTTATGTAAGCCTAATGTGTTTTACATATTCATTTATAAAAATAGTAACAAAAAACACTCTTCACCACTGTTATTCTTGCTCCGCAAGTTTGGAACGAGCATAAATAATGATGTAGTGTTGAACTTATTAAAAATATCACAATCTCTGCGAATGATTATCTGTATCAGTACAACCTCACTTCTTTTAAAAAAATGTTTTAGTGTTTATGTTTTTGCTTAGGCCCACTATTGACATGAATCTCTGACAGTAGTAACATGATATAATATAATTTAAGTTTGAGGTTAAGAAGAGCTTTAAAAACATAAGCCATCCCCTAGACAGTTTACTTTACTACTCATAATAAACACAAATGTTCACTTTCTTTGCCAAGATCATACTTTATAACTTTTAGTTATAATAAAACTTATCAGAAGACTAAGAGCTTTTTTCAAACTAGGCATTCATTGGGTGCGTTCACTTGCCGAAAACTAGGTAATTTATTAATGTTGCACTATTTATTTATTTGTTATTTCGCTAATTTATTTATTAATGTTGTATTATTTGCGTGTGATTTGATGAAACTAATTTTCACAGCATTGTATGAAGCTACTGAGTAGTGGAGAAGGTTACATGTTGATGAGTTACATACCCTGTACTCATCACAATACTTTGTTAGGAAATTCAAGTCTCTTATATTACGGTGGGTAATACATGCAGAACGAATGGAAGAATCTAGAACTTGTTCAGCGTGTTAGCTGGCAAACCCAATGGAAAGATACCATTGAGAAGACCTAGACGCAAATGGGAGGAAAACATTAGAATGAACCTGAAAGAGATTGGATGTAATGAGGCGGACTGATTATAACTAGCTCAAGATAGAGTATAGGGTGTAATGAGGGGAACTGAATATAACTAGCTCAAGATAAGGGATAGGGTGTAATGAGGGGAACTGATTATAACTAGCTCAAGATAAGGGATAGGGTGTAATGAGGGGAACTGGTTAGAACTAGTTCAAGATAAGGGATAGGGTGTAATGAAGGGAACTGGTTAGAACTAGTTCAAGATAAGGGATAGGGTGTAATGAGGTGGACTGATTATAACTAGCTCAAGATAGAGGATAGGGAGTAATGAGGGGAACTGATTATAACTAGCTCAAGATAAGGGATAGGGTGTAATGAGTGGAACTGATTATAACTAGCTCAAGATAAGGGATAGGGTGTAATGAAGGGAACTGGTTAGAACTAGTTCAATATAAGGGATAGGGTGTAATGAGGTGGACTGATTATAACTAGCTCAAGATAGAGGATAGAGTGTAATGAGGGGAACTGATTATAACTAGCTCATGATTGGAATAGGTGGTGTAATTTTGTGAATGTGGTAATGAATTTGTGAGTTCCTAATGCCATAGAGTAAGTAATCTGTTCAAATGATGACTTTTAATGTTTACCTTTTTTTTAAACCATAAAATATTATCGGCTGGTTAAATAAAGGATCCTCTAGTATTTGTTGGTTGCAGGTATTTGTGTACTACGGGTAATTGAGTAGCTAGCGAGCGAGAGAACTCAATGTTGGACCAATATAGCAATAATTGCGACACTGACGATGTCAACCGATGGCTACGCAACACAACAGAAGCCGTAAATGGCAATGTGGAATTGTGGGCCTATATGTGGACGAGAGTGTGTGACGCACACACGTTCACCAGACCTCCCACTAACTTACTGGTCTTTCAATAACTTTGGGCCCGGATGACATTTTATGTTTGAGACTTTCATCCCAAACAGGGTTCGATCCATAAACAGCGCATACTGACAGCTAACAGTTATTGGATAACTAAAATACTTAACAATACACACTGACAGTTAACTGTGGTGATTGGAGACAAAGTTTTCCACTCCGCCATTAGACCACTCGACCACCAAAGCGGGTGATAGGACAATATCTCCTCCATGAGTAGACCGACTAGCGAGGTTATTCTAGTTTTGGGGCGGAGGGGAGGTAAATAAAAAAATGGGACGTTTAGTGAATGTCAGATAAATACTTACAAAAGTTGATCCTGGTGAAGAGATATCATTTGCTGTTGATTAAAAACCATTAGTTTTATCCACTAGACTGATGACTAAATGATCGAAGAATGTATATATTCGAAAAGCATGCTACCAATTGGGCTTGTAAGTAGATTCAGGAAATACTCATTAACCTCTTAGAGATAATTTGTTGTGTGCTTTATACATACACACACACACGTATTTTTTTTTAGAGATAAGCTCAATGTGCGAGCTTTTAATTCAACTTGAAAGCACCCGTAATCAAAATATATTTTAGCCTGTAATAGGCCTCCCGTATCTCATACTTCAGCAATCGATTGAGGAACCTTGAGGTTCACTGCATGGGCGATCCACGTGGGTTTGAGGTTAACAGGACAAGCCACAAAGAGAGACACTCTGCTAGTGTCTACCAATATTTGAGAAACGTTCGTGCATTCCCAAATAGAAAGCACATGTTGTATTCTGTATCCAATGAAACGGTTATTACAATGTAATTTTCTTGATAATATTAGCCCTTTAGTCTGGTTTTACAACAGTTCTTACTACCCATCCAGACTATATGCCTTTAATTTCACTGATGATACAGGAAGAAGGAAGGTAGAGTTTAGAGGAAATTTAACTGATTTAGAGCGGAGAAAAGTTGGGGAAAAATTTAGGGAAAACTACCCTGAGCCCTCCAAGCTGGGATTAGAACTCCAACCTTCCCACTGCCAGCAAATCAAATCAGATGGGTTTGACGTTCAATCCACAGACCTCGGTCCCTACATGTTCTTATCGTTACTACAGTCTTACTAGTAGTTCTGTGAACAGTAGACCTCGGTCCCTACATGTTCTTATCGTTACTACGGTCTTACTAGTAGTTCTGTGAACAGTAAAGATGTAAATTAAAAATATTTCCTATAATTTCTCCTTGATTACAAGCTGACATTTTTCCTTGGTGACCAAGTTAGACAGAACACCAATTCATACTATATTCAATAGTAGGGCTTATAACAGATGACCAAGATTATTGTGGCTTAAGAAGTCAGGCTCACAATAAATGTCAAAATTTTATAAATCACACCCTGTAATAATTGTTTATGATAAATAGATTAAATCACCTGAGATGAGTTATTAAACTAAAATCCTTTTGTGCGGCCACCATATTGAAACGGATAAATATAGTTAAAAATTATGCACGTACATTGCTCGGCCTGGATTCAAAGAAAATCCATGCCAAATTTAGTTAAAATTAGTCAACAATTTGCCAGTTATCTTGGAACAAACAAACAAACATATCTCTGGGTAGACGCCATCTTTAAATGGATAATCGGATTGAAAAATCATGTACGTAGATACGTTGTTTGGTCTAGGTTCAAAGAATCTTACCTGCCCATTTTGTTAAAATCGATAGACGCATTTGACATTTATCGCTTAGCAAAGATTCGGACGGACAAACAAACAAAATACCAAAAGGGTCCAAGTTAAAACAAAATCTCGGTTTCACGTCGATAGCATTGTTCCTATAGAAATTGGACTGTAGAATAAAACAAAGGAATAGAATTCAATAGAATTAATGTATTCATAGATAATAACTAATGTGCATGTGGTTTAAGACGTTAAGGCTGAGAAAATAAATGGTACGACACAATCGTACACACTTTCTCATTGGAGTTTATTGTATTTAGGAGGGTACAACACTTTCAAAAGCCAGTTACCAGTAAACTACTCTTGAACTAACTTTTCTTCATAAATAAAGTGCATTGTTATTTAGCATGGTAAACACTTCCCATCTAACTATTTTGAACAAAACCATTGAGGTCATTTTCAAAAACTTTGGAAATTTAAAAAATCAGTTTTTAGTTAAACTACCCTTAGTTTTAGGGATGGAATAAAATAACTTTACACCTCAAATCATATCCATATGTAATATGGATACCAAGTTTGAATAAAATCCATAAAAAAGTTTCGGTTTTATCCCCAAGTGCTAGTAAACAAACCAAACCAACTTTTTTTTTTTTAGCTTAGGGGCTACATAAAAGTCAAGTTGTATGATAATCCTGCTATTGTAAGTGTTTACAATCATTATATTTTATCTGTGAAAGAAAGCAAGACGATTAAAAGTACTTTGTTTTTAATACTTAGCACCGCGTCTTACTACCCGTTTGGGTTATAGGCTTAAGTACTAATTAAGCTAATGGATTAAGAATTGAGAAGGTTGGGGAAGTGAACCCACATTTGCGTGGAGGGAGAGTGGAAAACCATTTAGGGGAAATCCACCCCAGTTCCCCCGAACGAGATTCGAACCTCAATCTCCCCGCCCTCGGCAGTCTAGCTCAACATGAACCCAGTGTGCCACAGAGGCGGGTTACTTTGTTTTTACTACGTGCCGATACAAATTAGCTGATAGAGAGATAAACCTCTGTTTATCATCCCGTTTTCCCCTTCTTCATTTCGTCTGTTCAGCATCACTCCGAGACTTCCTCTAGGAGCCGCACGGCGCATGCGCGAGGAGAGACTGCAAGACCACGCATTCATCCACTCTCTCGTTGACAGATTTCCTTAGCGAGTAGCCTACACTCCACAGCACGCGAGGTTTGTGTCACTCTCACTTGGGGTGCTACAGACCTCGCCAAGGCTGAGGTACCAACAAATCACTCTTATATATGATGTAATATGTATGTGTAGTTGAACATGAAAGCTGACTGGAAACTCAGCAGAGTGCTACTACTTCGGGCTAAGCTTTGACCGGATATCTTAAAATACTGTAAGCTTGCAGATGTTTGCAACGACAATCATCGAGTCCGGTTCTTTATCTAGCGTATTTATAACATTCCATTGATAAATTCTTCTTAAAAATCACCATGTAAACAAAATCAGACTGTTCATAATTTCTCTAAATGAAGTACATGGCTCATTTTCCGTCGAATCACCCAATATCAGGTGCCCTCACATCTCATATTTCTCTTAAAAATTATTATTGGTATTAGGTATATAACATATATTATTAAATATTAAATACTATATATGACTATATAATATGTACGGTCTATATAGACCTAATAAAGTATAATATGATGTCAAATACACCAACTTTTTACACGTTATAGCCAAATTATTTTTTCAGACTTAAGATTTATCTGATTGTCAAACCCTTCCTTCACCTTTTACAAGACGTGTGTTAATTACAACTTGTGAATGTGTGGAATACTAGGCTTCCACCGTGGTTCGGATTCCACGTTATAACTGTAGGTCCTCCATTTTATCTCACAATCACCCTACCATTACACATTAGCGTAAGTGCGTATAATCCGAACGGGTAATAATACACGGTGATAATAATAATAGTAATAACAATGTAATATTTATTCACCAATTTTGTTTGTTTGAGTGTCAAATTAAAGCTTATGTTAGGTACCTAAAAACACAAACCAAACACTTTATAAAAATCTAATAAATAATATATTATATGTGTTTTTAGTTTTGGTATTTAGCCTATGTCAGATTATCTATGGCCTCAAAACCTCACATATCATTTTTAATATTTAAAAATCAAAGCAATCATAGCATAAACTTGCTTGGGTAAAAATAAAGAATTGATTTAAAAGATAATTATATGAATGAAAAATATGTTTGGGATTTGTTAGAAAATATAGAAGGCTGGTGTAAGAATACTTTGTAGCAAATGATCATGTTTGTAAGCGTGATATGAACTTTATTTTTTTAAACGAATAAGATGGTATTTTGGTTTATAATTTAATGTTTATTAATTTCACTACTTATAGAAAAACTTTAAACGAGGTTTTTGCTATATATATTTAACATTAAGAGTAGAGAATAGCCCAAGCCTGTTTATAATTTGTCAAAAGAAAAAATGCCGTCCATACTGATTTAATTACAATTAAAACCCACCACGGTGGTCGGATGGTCTATGCCGTCGCTACTGCAATAGAATACACTGCAGATGACAGGGGGCTAGAGTCCCGGTTGAGTGTAATGAGGGTGATTTATCCTAGGTGGTTTTAGCCTCTTCCACCACGAAAATGTGGGTACATTTAATCTAAATTCAACCTTCCTCATTCCTATAACATAAGCGTAATTAGTACGTATGTGGTGCATGTAGCCCAAACGTAGATAATGTTGAGTGAGAGGTGATTGAATAATGTTCTTTGAACTCTATCCAGATAATATCGGCACTATCCACCCAACCGCACTTGGATAGTGGCAATTGCTATGGTTGAGGATAGGTTAATCTAGGTTAGGTTAGGTTAGGCTAGGTTAATCCAGGTTCGGTTAGGTTAGTGTAAAATAAAGCATAAAATGAGGCATTTCGAATGTTAGTGCACTGCTTCGATCCAATCTATTGTCCAGTTTCAAAATATTGTTTCAAAATAAAATGCGTATTGAAACTTACTTAGTTTTACAAATATTATTAAAAGTTAACCAAGACGTGCTGGCTAATGTCAATATCAACAGGATAAGGTCGTAAATGAGATAAATTACTTTCGATTTCCGACTCTTTCCACTGCACTTGTATAATGCTGACATATATCGGCTAATCTCGGCATTATCCATATTTCACACATTACCCATAACATATATATCCATAGTTTAGCCCATGATCTTGCTTTTCTTTTATATTCTTTAATGACCATATTTAGATACAAATATATCAAAAATAGGATTATGTTTGGCGGCCATCTGCAGCGGCAAACACCGTAGTGTGAATAATATGTCATTCAGAGGTATAGTGATATGTCTGCTCGTGTTTAATTTCCCTGAAAGATGTTTGAAGCTATTCAGGTTCTATTAATACTCCATGATTTGACAAACTGAGGGAGCTCAACGCATGAAACGGTGTTTAAACAGAGGGTGAAGACTAACATTAAACTGTGAAACATATTTCCTTAGACTTACAAGTCATGGAGAGTTTCTGGTCTTAGCACAAATGTATCTTATGATATCCTGATGTTCATGGAGCCGGGTATACGGTCTTAGCACAAATGTATCTTATGATATCCTGGTGTTCATAGAGCCGGGTATCTTATGATATCCTGATGTTCATGAAGCCGGGTATCCGGTCTTAACACGAATGTATCTTATGATATCCTAGTGTTCATGGAGCCGGGTATCCGGTCTTAACACAAATGTATCTTATGATATCCTGATGTTCATGGAGCCGGGTATCCAGTCTTAACACAAATGTATCTTATGATATCCTGGTGGTCCTTGAACTTTGTATCCTTCCATCCTACTGATAATATCGCTAGGTGTGTGAGTGAGAAAGGTGGGCAACTATGAAGCCTTGGTTTCAGTTTAAATGTAAAGATATTTTAGTCTGGTTTCTGTTGACAGAAAAGTTGGGATTCGAATAACAATCGGCTGTTCTGAGGCATTTTTAAAATCAAATTATCTACTACTACTCTCTCGCCACGCTAATGTGTGTACAGTTCATATATATTATATTTTTATCATATCTACCACATTAGTGTAATTAACTTTTTCCTTATAGCCCGAACAAGTTGTGAGTGACACGTGGCGTAGACCCAATAATTAAACTGACAGTTATTTGAACAGTAGGCCTCTATTTTTTTTAAACTATATACCACCTCTTGCTAATAATTATGTGATGTTCTTATCCTTTCTATAGTCTTAACATTTCTATTTGGATTTTAAGTTAAAACATTTCCTATTCTTTCTCCTCGGATTCGAAGTTGATATTTCTCCTTAATTATTTATTCATAGAGAACAACCGGGGTTTACGGCGGTTAAAGACGTCACTATCGCAATAGGCTTTACATCAAAATTTAAAATAACACGTGCTAGGAACTTGTGGTGAGCTATTAAACGAAAGATATTTTGAACTGTCACCATTTTGAAATGCCATATTAAAAACTATGTACGTACGTACAGTACATACGTTGTTAAACCTAGGTTCAATGAATATCCCTACCAAATTTAGTTAACATAATGGTCCACGAGTTCGGCAGTTATGTACTGTACATGTGTTTTTTTTCGATCTGGTAAACCGTTTTAAGATGTCTTTCACTCAAAAATCTGTCTGTCTGTTTGTTCCGCGATAACTGCTAAATGCGTGGACCAATTTCAAAGGAATTTGGCAAGGTTATTCTATGAACCAAGGCCAAACGATGCATCTGCAAAGTTTTTCAATCTGGCTATCTGTTTCAATTTGGTGGTCACTCAAATGTTTTTTTGTTTAGTTACTCATCTCAAGTATTTGAATTTATAGTTATAGGCAATCCAGGGCACATTTTTTAAATAAATTGCGAGAATAACGTCTTAAAACATGTGAACAACAGTTATTTTCTATAAACATAATGTACTTACCAATATAATATTAATTTGTCTTCTAACTTGATCACTAAAGAAAAATATCAACTTTAAATTCAATGAGACATTATAAGAGATATTATTTAATCTTTAAATCAGAAGAGAAATCGTAAGAGCCTAATGACGATTAAAAAAATCTGTTATCATGATGTACGGTATCTAGATTTTTTTTAATGGAGGGTGAAAGGTCTGCTGTTCACAGAACTACTAGTATTTTGTTTTTAATTTCGTTTGTATGTATTACGGCGCTAATGACTCTAGTGGGTTGACGTGCCTTTTAACCTCATTAATAATAAGAAATATAATGATAATAAGTTACAGAGTATGTATACAAGGCTTTGGTCATCCTTTATTTCCATTCATAACAAATAGAGATGAATAATATCCGGCAAATGTTAATGAGGAAATTTCCGGTAAATTTTTAATAGCAATTCAATATTATTGAACCATAAAGGAAAGGCAAAGAGGGATGTATTTGTAAAGGTTTGATTACAACATATCTGATCTACAGCAGACCTGGGAGATTCGACTCTTTTGCATTCATCCACCAAAGCGCTGTAGTCAAAGGCAGTCGTGAGTGTGAAAAGGGGACTAGAATATATTTGAGTGCTTATCATATTTAGATAATATTATGTCTGATGTTATGGTGCTTAGAAGAAATTAAATATACATGGGAATATTAAAATTTGAGAGATCTCGATTACATTCGTTCAGTTTAAATAGTTGGAAATAAATAAACGATCAAAAAACAAAAACATCTTTAGTAAAACTAACTTTTTTTTATGCAAGCATCCCTTTTCCATGGGCCAGCCGGTTGACCGAAATAGGAGTCTTTGTAATCGAATCTCCAGTGTTGTTATTGTTACTTCAGAACCGGGCTATTTTTGACATTCTCCTCAAATATAAAGGTTGCGAGATACATCGCTCCACCACCATCTTGAATAAGAAAGACGGTGTCGAGTTGTTACAGCGCACGTGCACCGTTCGTTTGTTTTTTGTCTTGTTGGTACGACTGGTCTGGTGGTGTTCAAAATTAGCACGCGAGTCACTCCCCCACATCACACACAACAATCGGGAGGACGGGGATGAAACAAGTTTTGATTTCCTCGGACCCATTTTGGTTCTCAAAGATGTCATGGAAAAATTAAGAATTGCTTTCTACAATGTGATACAAAACAAATGGAGGAGGAGGAGGCCTTTTGTTAATCAAATTCTGAGTCTGAGCGAATCAACCTTTTCATATATCGAATCCGAAATTTTGCTTACTAATTTTAAATTGATTCCAAATGGAATAAAAATCTTCCAAAAACTTCAGGTGCTACTGACCTTACTCTCTCGACTCACCATAAAACTCCAATAATAATAATAATAATAATAATTATTATTATTATTATTAATAGTATTAATAATAAAAATAAACACTTCAGAAGTGGATATTAAAATACTAGCACCAGTGGACACGCGGTATAAAATTTAGTCTTGTTTGTCATTGACGATGAAATCAGGGTTCGAATCCCCGATGTGTTTATAGATTATAGTGTGTTTTTTTAATAAATAATTTTCCTCTATCTTCACACAGATGATGCAACCTTGCCTCTAAATTCTACCTTTCTTGTTTATTTCTAACACATCAGACTAATAACTGAGTAGACCTCCTATGGCCTAAACGGGTAGTGAGCCGCAATTAAAAGATAACTGAGATATTTTTTTAAAATAAAACACAAATAAAATATTAGGATAAATTAATTAGTAGCGTTCAAAAATCAATTTAAAACTATTTTTGGAAAATTATTTATCCTATTTTGATATTTGCACGTTTCTATGATCAATTTAAATGTGATTAAATATATTATTATAAAATATAAACATGGCCACCTGACTTGATTATATTTTAGAAATGGATTTATGTCAGATTCTATAGAAAGTTTAGTTTTTAGATTATAATTTCGAATTCAGTTCCATCTAAGCTCTATCTGAGATGTATATATACAACTTAGAGGCTCACACAAACAATATTATTAATGCTACCCTTACTAATTACCACTTATAGTATTCAAATGGAGCATACTCTAACCAAATACATTAAACACATAACTTCATTTTAAATTACTAAATACTCCGTTTGATTTAAATTTAGTATAAGTTCAAGATTTAAATCGGTCTACCCCTTTTTGTATCAGTAGTTGGTTCGGTATTTACCAATAGTATTAGCCCAAGCCAACTTACAAAAGGGTAATTCATCCTAGGTAAAATAATTATCAAATGATGTAGGGAAAAATTAACTTTACCAATCATCTTCTATCTTCTTTCATTAACTACGGTGTAATATCATTGTTTTATCCTCCACTTAAATTCATACATAATAAATTTAATATTCTATAATATTCAAAATTACACTACATTTTGAAATTCTCTAGACCCGCTTCGGTGTCTGCATGGTCGAAGGCGTTACTCTCGCAAAAAGACTAGACTGCTGAAAGATGGAAAGATCGGGGTTCTAAACCGGTCGGATGTACTGACAGGGTTTTTTCCGAAATGGTTTTCCACCTTATTTCAACGCAAATGTGAGTACAGTTCCTCTAAATTCAACCTTACTAATCCGTAACACATTAGTGTAATTAGTAATATGCGTATGACCTGAACGAGCAGTAAGACGAAGTGCTAAAAACAGATATATAATATATTCTCTTGACTGAAGAATTGCAGAGGGTGTCATCACTGTTCCATTCTTCTTTTTCCCAGACAAGCTGGAGTATTCCTTGGAAATAAATAAGGGTTTGGAATGAAGGAGGGGTCCAATGCGTTGTTTGTAAAAAGTTCTTGAAGGTAGAAATTGTATTATTAGCGCCGCGTCTTACTACCCGTTCGGGTTATACGCACTTACGCTAATGTGTAATGGTAGGGTGATTGTGAGATGAAATGGAGGACCTACAGTTTAACGTGAGATCCAAACCACGGTGGAGGCCTGGCATTCCCCACACTCACAAGTTGTGATTAATACACGTCTTGTCAGAGGTGAAGGAAGGATTTGGTAATCAGATAAATCTGTGATGGAACCGAGGATTTAACTCCGAACCCACAGCACAGAAGTCTGACACCTTACCCCTAGACCACCAGGTAACCGAAATCTTATGCAAGGTACATCTTTTCCCACAGTAGCTCGCCCCACTCTCTGTTGGGACTTTATGGTGTTAACACTTTATGCCGCTTCGGACGATTTGATCTGACTTTTATTATTATTAATCCACTTCACCGTGATGGCCCGAGCAACCCACCTCGACATTTTATTATGTGCGATAGCGGACATATTAATTGAGGAATTTTATTATTATGTTTAATTAAAGGAATAATTTATATATTTTGAAATTATTACAATTTATATGAATATAAAATCACCCGTTTCGGTGGACGCATGGTCTAAGGCATCACTCTAGCAGTAAACTACACTGCTGTTGACGAGGAGATGGGGGTTCGAATCTCGGTCGGGTGTACTGAGGGTGATTTTGCCCAAAATAGTTTTCCACGCAAATGCGGGAGCACTTTATCTAAATATAGTATCTATCATCACTAAAAACCATTAGTGTAATTAATACATAAGCGTAAAACTCGGACGGGGTGCTCAAATAATAATAATAATAGGCCTAAGTCTTATCACCCGACCGCGAAACTTTCGACGCCACGAATTGGGATATTACAACGCAGCTCCACTACTTTGGCTACCTCCGTGAGCTTGGAAACGTAACTTACGTAAGGTTACATCAATCAACATAAGCGTGTTTAAATAATATCATACAGTCTACTTTTGTCCAAAACATCTCCATGTGTGACACAGACACGGGATTAATCGTATTTAAGACCAATTGTTTCTCAACTATGAATTAAAGTGACATAGAACGCTAGAAAATAGGTCTACCTTGCATTATGAGCTTGCGCTTGCAACGCTTATGTCCGTATAAATGAAGCTAGATCAGTATGTTTAATAAGGACATACATTGCACGTGTGAAGGTACTTGAAACTAGTCAACTACTATAACATTTTATAATGAAGGGGATTTTCCCTTAAAAGTACAAATATTGGAAAGGATGGTGGGGGCGTGACTCTCTTTCCTCACTGTGCCAACCACGGCCATTACAACGTACATACATTGTGATGAGTCACTATACAAACTCATTTAAATAGGAGGGAAAAAATGTAGATTTCTGTTTTAAAGGAAACACTCGGTAAATTTTGAACCTAAGTTTCGTAAACGTTTCACACATTTTATTCCGGGTAAGTAGAGCCCAAACAACTAAAATATACCTAATTTGTGTATGGGAACGTCATTCTTCGATTATTTCTTAAATGCATTCGATAGAGGCAGAGTTTCTTATCCAAGAAATAAAAATAGTGTGCAAATATTTATTTAGTACTGAAACTTTCCAAAGAAAAAATGTATATAGCTTTAAGAAAACAACCGTGGGAAATATTTTTAGTTCAGAAAACTATTCTGAAGACTGATTCAAATATTGTTCAAAGTAATCGCATACCGTCTCAGTAGCCGATGATAAATCAGGATCCGCTAATCCCTCTCGCCAGCAGACTGATTTTAACAAAACAACATTAAATATTCACTCAATGTCCTTCCACTTCCTTTCTAATATTTTATACTCAAGAACATCCCGCTTATTCTCTTGAATCTCACTGTAGGTGAACATATCCTGTGAATAAATAATGAGCCGCCGGATTGGAGGAACCGTTTTATAATTCCAAACTTAGTTCGTTAAAGTACCGGGGTTATCGAGCACTAGAGCCGTGAGTCGTCAAATAAGTAACTTGTCTTTTTAATAAAGCGAAGCTGGTTGCATACAACGTGTGGAAATTTCAGAAATATAAGAGCAATTGTGGTCTTTCCTTCCTTTATGTGTTAAAATATCAATCGGTTCTTTATAACTTTTATTCAGAAAAATTGAACTAAATATTGCGGTAAAATAAATCTTAAAAGAAGTTTCCTACCTGTGACGTTACGGCGGTCAAGATAGGATTTCCCGTGTTAGTAAGTTTACGTTTTACCCAGCGGGTTTTAAAGATATAACGTTGAAACAAAACCTATAAATTCTTAAATAATTCTGAAAATAGTCCTACAGTGTCACAATTTTTTTTTTTATCTTTAAGTAGTTTTTTGTAAACGTATTTTTTTTATAAATCCTCTACAACTTATGATATTTGTCTTGGTCACGAAATTGTACTGTACGAGTCTTCCTTCCAGGAGGTAGATTAAAAAAGTCCGTGGTAGCATAAGTATATCTAGAAAAGTAAACAAGAAAAGGGTAAAATTACAAAGCAAGTCAATGTTTTCAGGGCACATATATTAAAGTGACTGTGTAAACTCGTTAGAGGAAGAGGGAAAGTGTTATCAGCACATAGACGAAAGCCCTCTCAGGGTGAATTGATCATTTTCTTCCCTCTCTTTCTATTTTGTACATTGGCGTCTAAGTGAGATAGCGCTTGGACAGTTTCGGTGCGTAAAATTAAGATGCAACCCGCTTCGCAAAGTAACTTCGAAATCTAGGAAACGCTGTTAAGATTCGGATGGACACCTACTATATAAGAACGATAAAGTTGTACAGCCATTTTCTCATAAATTAAACATAATACCAACATGCATTTTATTTAACTTGTAAATTTAAAATGAACTATATTTATAAAAAAATGTTACAAGTTAATAGTTACTTAGTTACAATAAGACATAATTTTGATTAAATTAAAATGAAATCAAACATTAAATACAAGAATATAGTTTTGAGGTTATAATATTGTTATTGTTTTAAGGTCATATGTGAAAGTTTCGTAATCATTTGTACTCACTCGAATAACACACATTAGGATAAACACAGCGAGGGACCTTTCATATTATTTTCATTGATATGGATTATAAAATAAAAGACCATGTTCAATGAAGTTTTAAACTTTAGAAAATACGTTTAAGAAAATTATTTTAATGAAAATGTTAAGGGCTTACAACAATATTTATTTTAGAACAAAGCTTTGTTGGGCACCGCGTCCTAATAATACCCGTTTGGGGTAGCCACATTTAAATACATTAATGGGGTAGGGATGAGAAAATAAAATTTGTCGTTTGTATTTGCGGAGAGGGAGAGTGCGAAACTATATAGGTGAAATTACCTTCGGTTAGGGATGTGAAAAAAGTATCGATACTTTACTAATATCGATACTAGTTTTTTTTACTAGGTACGTTTTTTCCGATATTTTTACTGATATTAGTACTCACACTCCGGTATCTGATTGGTATCGAAAGAAACAACTTTTTTGTTATCTTCACTCATGCTGGGATTAAATTTTTATTAGAGTGGACTGTGGCGAAAGAACAAATGACACTGTTTCAATTATCCCTCATTTTCTGCATGACAAGCAAGAAGCAACTCTAACATTCAATCTCTATTAGCTTATCATTATTCATAGCTGTTCTTTCATCTTTATCATTACAGCTTGATGCCTGACAGGGTGAGTAGCGACCAGTCTACTATCTCTTCCATTACCAATGAGCAAGGTCGTCACAAACTAAACAAAATAAGCTTTTGTAGAACTCAATGAACTCAGTCAACTCAAGGATGCCCCCAAACGGGGGAGAACCATTATATCGCATGTCCATTACATCGCGTTTTTGGTACAAATACATTGCAGGTCCATCACGCCGCGTTTCCCCCACCTCTTTACACACAGCTTACCCTACTCTGACGTACAACCAATAGGAATGAAGTGGCGCATATATACAATTACATCGCATTTTGCTAGGATAGTGTGCCTGACTCTCACCATGAAGGTAGGGCTGGATTAAAGAATAGTGTTCCTCTCACCATGAAGGTAGGGCTGGATTAAAGAATAGTGTTCTTTACTCTCACCATGAAGGTAGGGCTGGATGTAAAGAATAGTGTTCCTTACTCTCACCATGAAGGTAGGGCTGGATTAAAGAATAGTGTTCCTTACTCTCACCATGAAGGTAGGGCTGGATTAAAGAATAGTATAACTTATTCAAAACTTAAATAAACCTTACCATAACTGAGATGCCTAGGCAACTGTATCTACAACACTTCTATAAATACACCATCATTTTATTTTTTACTTCTCTGGAAAAAATATCTAGATAAAAAGGTATTTTTTAATTTGTAGATTATATTCTTATTTTATTATTTCATATTTGCTTTTAGTTGCACAACAGTAGTTTGAATTTACAAATTCAAGTCTAAAAGGTTTTTTAAGAACATCATATTTTTGGTATGCTAGAAACTCTCCCCCTCCTAAGGGGAGTCCGTTGACTCTTAATTTCTATTGGTTTTACGTCAGAGTAGGGTTAGCTGTATGTGAAGAGGAGGGGGAAACGCGACGTGATGAATCTGCAATGTATTTGTACCAAAAACTCGATGTAATGAACATGCGATGTAATTTTATACACCAGCCCCAAGCAGACGAAGCAGAAAAGTTTATGTGCGTTGTTAAAGCAGATAAAGTAGGAAAGGGCGTCTATTCTTCTATTCTTTGTCAATAGTTTATAATCTATATTCATAGATTATATCTATAAACGACGAATGTAATAAAAAAAATGGCACCTCCCACAAGTTAATTATTAAAGTTTTTTAAAAGTTGGATAGCGAAAAAGCATCTTATAAAATTTGTTTTAGATTATTAAAAACCATGATAATTTTCAGTGTTTAAATAAATATGAAAATATAATTATGATGCAAAAGTTGAATTTATTATTACTAAAGAAGAAACCATATATTTCCAGATTAAAATGTCGATACCGATACTTACTGTAATCGATACTAGTACGGTATCGATATTTTTCTTCCGATACTTTTAATGAGTACCAATATTTTTTCTTTTGATACCATATCCCTACCTCCGGTACACCAGACACGGATTTGAGCCCCTGTCATAGGTGAAACAGATTAGACGGGGTTGAAGTCTAGGCCAACAAATAAAATAAAACAATGGTTTCTCAAAAACAGCTGGAATGTTAAAAACCACGCAAAACTTGCTTAAACGACCCCTAACATATTTAAATACATTTGGGTACTAGAACCATCGATCTTATCGTTGCCTGTTTTTTAATTGCTGTTGGATAAGAAGAGGAGCTCGTCATAGAGGTGGGTTGCTATCATCAGTGCTGGTTGTTTTGCATCTGTTAGAACTCGTCAAGGAGGTGGGTTGCTATCATCAGTGCTGGTTGTTTTGCATCTGTTAGAACTCGTCAAAAAGGTGGGTTGCTATCATCAGTGCTGGTTGTGTTGCATCTGTTAGAACTCGTCAAAGAGGTGGGTTGCTATCATCAGTACTGGTTGTTTTGCAACTGTTAGAACTCGTCAAGGAGGTGGGTTGGTCTCATCAGTGCTTGTTGTTTTGCATCTGTTAGAACTCGTCAAAGAGGTGGGTTGGTCTCATCAGTGCTTGATGTTTTGCATCGGTTAGAACTCGTCAAGGAGGTGGGTTGGTCTCATAAGTAATTGTTGTGTTGCATCGGTTAGAACTCGTCAAGGAGGTGGGTTGCTATCATCAGTGCTGGTTGTTTTGCATCGGTTAGAACTCGTCAAGGAGGTGGGTTGGTCTCATCAGTGCTTGTTGTGTTGCATCTGTTAGAACATTAAGGTATTACCAATACGTGCTGTCTGTGCCATGTTAACTTTCATTTGGGTGCAGTAAGTTACTTTTTCATGATTCTTAGGGTGGGGAGACCACGGACACGAAAAAAAGCCAGTGTTTCGGCAGATTTTTTTTTTACCAAAACTTTGTTTAGCCAAAATAAATCAAATATTGCTTCAGTAGAAATATAGAGCCTATTGTTTTACACGTGGTGATATCAGCAGTTGTTGATTATCTGTCATGAGCATAGCGCCATTAAGTGAGGAACATTTTTTAATTAATAGGAAAGGTTATAAGTCATTGATACATTGCTTGACATACTTGACAGATGCTCAAGAACTTTAGTCACGTGAATAAAATTAAGCTCTATGTTTGTATCGGAGAATTATTTGATTTCTTTTGACAAAAAAAATCCTTTGTTATAAAAACTTCTGAAAACAATGGCGTTTTTTCGCGTCACCTTCCACCTCACATTAAAGAGCAAGCTATAAACGTTAGCTCCTTCAGTAATCTTCCTGGCTTCTGGTTTGACGTCTCCAACTACTGATTTATTTTATTTATTTTTTATTTTATTTTCTCAGTGTCTTACTACCGTTCGGGCTATCATATTGTTACTACTTTTGTATAGGTGTCTGGTGGCTACCAAACTTTTATTATAGAATTCCCCTACTATACAAGATTTTCCAAACAAAAATTAAAAAATGAAAAAAATTCCTACTTAAGATTTTCATAATTTTTCTTGGCGAATGTATTTTTTCACTTATTACAATGATTACGCATTTTATAAAAAAAACCATGCTAACGCTTTATATACTTCAACACTCTTATTTGTTATTTTTTCTGTATTTAATTTTTTGCCTATTATTTGTATCCCTTTTTTAACTTGTGACATATATGACTAAGAAGGACATTAACATCCAGGTTCGGTCGCCTTATGTGTAGACTATTCGCCTCTCTGCTGGCACAGAGCGTTGCTCACGTTGTACCCGTAATGAGATGATGTGATAAAAGTTATTATAGAGTTGTGGATCCGCTGTAAGTATTAACCTAACTTAAGCCTAATTAACCAAACCCTATTGATCGTTGGGATCATCCCCCTTTCGGGAAAATGATCCAAAATACCAGCTGTAAATCGATCCCGGATGTAGCAACCACGATATGAGCAAGCTAAAATATAATTATATAAAGTGTACTCGCATTTGCGTGGAGTATGAGTGTAGAATAAATTTAAGGAAAAACCCACCCCAGAGCTTCTGGCTGAGATTACAGACCCAACCTCCCTGTCAGCGAAACACCAGACGAGATGTGACTTACGCCTTTGTATGCCCACCAGCGTGTGTTGAATCATTGAAACTTGGGTGTAGGATTCGTTTTTCAGTTAACACACAGATAAAGGCGTTAGTCTCATCTTGTCCTTATCAAGGGCATAGAAAGGCGGGGTGGNCTACACATACGTGGAAATCATTAAAACAAAGTAAACTCTTCTACTCCTGTTTATTGAAGTATTTACTTCGTAAAAAAAAGAGAGATATATTTGAAAGCGGCAGTAATAAAAGGAAGGCCAAGGGAGTTCTTACCATCGCTGGTAGCAAAATATTTTTTACTATTTACAAATTATATATATATATTTACACTTAAGGGTACAACTATCATACATCAATATAACACGTACAATACCCGGTCACCGTGTCCACGTCTCTGGTATAACACGACCCGTCCCAAACGCACTCCCAGGAAGATTACCTGCTACCTAACTATTTGCACCTGTCTCCCCCACCCCCTCTTTCCACATTCCAGTTACAGAGGTTGGTGCGCTCACTGCACTCGCAAAATAGTCGCTACAGCTATCCGTTACAAAAGCATAATTAAAAATATAAATAAGAAGATTATATACGAGTTATAAAGCTTTTGTCGAAAGAAATCTGCAGTAGACAAAGTACATTCTCAGTTGTGTCCATTCGATTTGAGAAGCGTTATGTTGTTTATAAACATACTAGTGCAAGACATGATTAGGCTAACTTAGTGACACATTCTTCTGTCTTTTCGCGACAGGTGTTCGATTTTACTAATATATAACGGCTTTCATCATAAATTGAAGCTGATGAACAGCTTTAGTTATTAAAATAGAATGGTCTGAGTCGTTTTCGAAAACTACTCTATTCTATACGAGCCCATTCCCTCTTTGCCTTTCCCCTACAAACTTCCTTTGTCATGTCAACCAGAAAAATGTGAAATAAAACTATGAAGCTTATTATCTCAAGGTAAAAAGGAAAACTCGCTGTCAATTCTAAAATATCTTAACATTTTATTTTGTGAGCTAATAAAAAAAATACTGTTTTGTTAGATGAAGGGAAAACCTAGAGTTCTTTTTCATCAAGCCTAGTCTCTTAGCTCCACAAATAATATCCTTAAAAATTCGTTGAAAATGAGCTAATGTCACATTTTCACACAATTTTTTTTAATAATAAAACTCAAACTATAAGTTTATTACGGGTAAAGAGACCTATAGAAATATTTTAACTTTATTTTGGCGTGAGCCATATTTTGAAATAATGCGCAGTAGAATTAAATAGTGCGTTAGGGTACGGCCAGACTGGAGCGGTCGAGCGCGCGCTCTTGAAAGATAGAACTCTTTCTATTTCTAAAGCGCACGCGCTCGACCCGGTACAGTCTAGTTTACAGGAGCTAGGCAATATTATTGTATGTTGGTTCATTGAGTGCTAGGAAAACTTCTCATTTTTATTACTGTCAATAGGTTTGGCAGACTTGCTACTAATGGCCTCATTTAATTGGTAAGATCATAAACCATGCATATATAAATATATATATATATATATAATGTAGAACTGATATATATATATATATAATGTAGAACTGATATGTTAAAATACTTCAATATTATAATCAAATTAGGACTTTACAAATAAGAATCACCATTAGTATGGAGAGAGGATGAGAAAACCACAACAATAAATCACTTGTCAAAAACCACCCTCAGCTTACTGAGCCAAGATTCGAACCTTTGCCGCCTGGTCAACAACTATCGAGAGCTATGTGCTAATCATGTGCTCGCTCGCTCACTAGTTTGGCCACACAATCGTTCACGCAAGCTTCACGCTTGTCAGTCCAACCGAAACCTTAGGCCTCGTTTATACTGCAAGCGATGTGCTTGGAGACTAGAGGCTTGCTTAGTGGGTAGCGGCAAGCGATGTGCTTGGAGACTAGAGGCTAGAGGCTTGCTTAGTGGGTAGCGGCAAGCGATGTGCTTGGAGACTAGAGGCTAGAGGCTTGCTTAGTGGGTAGCGGCAAGCGATGTGCTTGGAGACTAGAGGCTAGAGGCTTGCTTAGTGGGTAGCGGCAAGCGATGCGCTGTCCAAATAGCAAGAGGTATCTAGTCGAGTCAATAGCAGTGTTGAGGTGCGTTGTTTCATCACCGTCGAAACTCTCTAGGAAACTAATTAATTGCACTCGAAAACATAGCTCTAAAACTCGATGATATACCTTGTGCTTATAGATCTTGCTCGGTTCACGCATTTAATAAGAGCGTGGTGAATTTAACGACTTATATCGTCAAGTCCGCTCGTATGATGATACATTTTTGGAATATTTACGTATGAATAAAGAGTCATTTGAGTTCTTACTTTCTAAACTAGAAGAAAGAGTAACAAAAACTACAACTTATTTTAGAGAACCGACTAATGCTGAACAAAGACGTGTTATTATGATGAGATAAGTTTTTTATTAGAAACAATTTTAAAAAAACTAATTTTTATTTCGATTATAGTTTATTATGTATCTAGTTAGAGGTGAAAAAAAGAACAAAACAATAGTTTCGTCATTATAATATTTGACAAAATAAAAAGTAGCATGTATATTACACAATTACATCGATGAGAAATAAGGGAAGGACTCTACTTATTTAAGTTGTCCAACTATATTAAATATCGGTATATCACAACCAAACACACTATAACATAATTTCCAGAATAATGCTGTTCGAATCAGGGACACCTTCTTAAATTACTTTAACGGAATAGGAAGTGTTCCTTGGCAAATTGCTACGACCTTCCAGAAAATATTTAGTCTAATATTAATATTTAATACATAATAACAAAAAATACATTAACTTCGAATGTTTAGTCCTCAGATATTAATTAACTCGTGCAATAAAAATACTCTAACTAACATGGAATCTTTAATTCTTTAATATTAATAATAATTAACACAAATAATAAACAATACTTTAACTAAACTGGAATGTTTAATTCTCCACAATTATCTTCCCGGAACCTTTTTTAGTACTCCCACATTCTTGTGAAGGACGACACTGGTGTCCCATGACGTTCTTCTTTGGAACACAGCACTAATTAGCTTTTCAATATCCATAATTATAAATAAAATAGATTGTTGTTCACATAACGGTTGAGGCCTGGCTGCCGAGCGATTTTATTAGACAAGTTGAATCACTTAGCGGGTTCCCTAGAGGGCTCGGTTCGCCGCAACCCTCGAGCCACTTCCAGTATACACACGCAGACTAAATACCACGTGTTCGTTAGAGTCGCGCCCTCGCTACGCAAGCCTCTAGCCTCCAACCTAATCGCTTGCAGTATAAACAAGGCCTTAGAGCTGAACATATGTACGACAATTTCTCGTTCACCTAAACGGCCCTCGGAAATTGTTCCAGGGTAGAGGCTCGCGGCCTATTAAGGCCCTATATACGAGTACAAACTCCGTAAGGTGCCTGGTCCGTAAGCGATGGATGCCACAGAAACAGTGTGTTCTGTCTAAAAATTCCTGATTCGTAAGTCCTTAATCCGTAACACTTTGTAGAAGTTGGATCAACTATAATTTTCTTAAGGACTAGTCTTTACGGATGAATATGATGAAATAAAGGTATAATGAGTAGAACTATTTCAGAAATATTTTTCTTAAAATCTAAAAGCCTCGGAAACCGTTTTCTAGGAAATACTAATCTCTCAGAAAGATTGAATAGATAGATATTTTAGCTATCATTAAATATAATCTCAGATATAGGTATATACCTATAATCAAAATATTACCAGCCTCAAAGTAATTTTAAAATTACGATGATTTTCTTTGTGTACAACCGGAAACGGGTATAAGCTCTTATGTATTAATTCTGCATTTTCAAGCTATAGAAAAACCAATTATAAGTTTGATAGTTAAATTCATGATATAGCGATATTAATTGTGATTAAACCTAAGGCCTGCGCAGACCAACACGGTACGCGGGAGCGAAATTCGCGTGAAATAATATAATTGCGGGATATAGGAGTGCACTAATCGGTGCGAATAAATCCCGAGTATTTGCTAGCGAACACAGGACTGCAGCGTTTTCCCGCGTCCCGCTAGTCGTTTTGGCAGTTGGTTGCAAACGATGGTATTGTATCATCATGTCACATGAAGGAGCCTTATGAAAGCCACCTCCCCCCTCTTTTCGACAGCAGGCCCTTGATCCGCCCCCATCCACCCCCCACTCCCCGACCAGAGAAAAAAATCCCAATCTCCCGTCATTAGCATTCCAGTCTATCGTGAGTGTGTCACCTTTCATCCACCCCCCACTCCCCGACCAGAGAAAAAAATCCCAATCTTCCCGTCATTAGCATTCCAGTCTATCGTGAGTGTGTCACCTTAGATCAGGGGTAGGCAACCGTTCTCGTCCCCAATCTATGTATAAACTTACCAAAGGTCTTGAGATCACATATAGCCCCTAGTTTCTACACTCTATTTTTTATTTATTTATTTTTTGATCTGTAGGCCTAAATACACTTGTATCCTTTTTGAATTCCCGCGAATAGCTTCGAGTCGGTATGGCCACGCTCAATCCCACCAATATTTTCTCCGCCACAAATTCTCGCGTTTGTTCCTGCGTTGGTGGGTGCAGGCCTATAACCTTCATTCCGAGTATTTCCTNCGTCTGCTTGATCCTAGCTGGGGTAGGTTTTCTTTTGAAAAGTTTTAATGAACGAAGTCTCCCTTCTCGTTGGTTGGCACGATCACTTGATTAAGGATACGGACTGTTTGGATGAAATTAAAATTGCTAAGGACCATTAAGGAGCCCAGGATATGGAGCTTACAGACTATGTAGACGAGGCTTAAGTAAACCCTGATTTTGGTAGGAATTTGGTAGTTACCAAATTTCATTAAACAATTTTAATATATTCATACATCAGGTTATGTTATTTGTAGCTGTCACTTTTGATTGATATTATCAATTTATATCTATAAAATAACACAAATAATATAGTAAAATGTTATCAATGTTGTCTGCGAAAAAATATGTTTGAATTTTCTAAACTGTTCTTCCGACCCAAATCAGGGTGTAGATGCTGGCTTGGCGGAAGTGGCACTTAGGGCCTATTACATAATAAATAGTCTAGGAACAAAGCCATCAAATAGGAGGTTTGGGGACGAAAAAAGTACTTAAGACAACCATAGAATTAATGTAGTTATCTTATTTATGATAATATACTGAAAATAAAATCCAAACAAATATTGACAATTTTATTGCAGACTAGCCGAAGTACCCGGAGTTTCCTGTGGTAACCACACTATGAAGTGCGTGGTTACCCCTGGCAACGAATTTTTTGCTTCAAACAGAAAGAAAATCTCTCCCAACGTAGTTTTCAATTAATTTAAAATTCTAATCCAAATTTTAAAATTTCAGTTTTGAGGTGCAAATGTTCTTGCACAGAGGCTACTAATATTTAAATTTAGGACCTCTGGGTGAGATAGATATCGCTCAAGGCTCATGACAGATACACAATATCTTCATTTTATGAATATGGGAAATATTTCAGATCATTGAATCCCACGGGAAGGGCATGTACCTATTCGCTTAGGCTTTTATTATAATAGTGAAATATTAACATATCTGGTCTACAGCAGACCCAACGTTAGTGCCACATTCGACCACCAAACACTGTTGTCAATACATAAGTATGATGAGATAACTTTTTTGTTTATCGTATGGTATATATGTCCGGGAGAGATATGACATCCAGGTTCGGTCACCTTTTGTGTAGACTATTCGCCTCTCTGGTGGCACAGAACTTTGCCCAGGGTACACCAGAGGAGTTTGTTTACATAACTTAAGCCTACTAACCAAACCTTGGTGGCCGTCGGGATCATTCCCCGAGGTACCAGCCGGGAATCGACCCCGGGACCCCTGAGCTCGTAGCCAGGTGCAATAAACTGCAATCGCTGTTATTGCTTTAACTCTTTCAATTATATTTCTGGTGTTTATTTTTTAGCGCCGCGTCTTCTTCATATTTAGGTTATACCTATATGCACCAATTACGCTAATGAGCTAGGGACGAGGAAGGTCGAATTTATAGGAAGTGTACCCGTCTTTGCGTAGTAGGAGAGTGGAAACCCATTTATGAACACCACCCTCATTACACCTGACCACGATTCGATCTCCGATCTCATTGTCATCGGCAGTATAATCTATTTCAAGAGTGACGCCTTAGACCATGCGACCACCGAAGCAGGTTTTCCTGTGTTAACGTCCTCAAGAGAAATTAAACCAAAGTGGAAATTTAAAACTCTGTAAATATCAAGTGCATTCGTTCCATTTAAATTACATGATTTTTTTTCCAGAACAAGATTTTTAAAAAAAATGAAAATTTGCCGTAAATAATCAAGGACGAATTTTTCCATCTCACATATCAACTTCAATTTCATTAGTGCTCATTTTTTGTTTTTTTAACTTGGTATTTGCACTGTAGTTTCTTGAAATCCCGCAGTCGGAAATCTGGACAGGAAATGTTATTCTATTCGTGTACAACAATAAACAAACAAATAACCAAACATATTACAAATAACAAGAGGTGTATTTTTTTCTTATTAGTGATTACCAAACCCTTCCTTCACCTCTGACAAGACCTTGTGAATGTGGGGAAAGCCAGGCCTCCACCGTGGTTCGGATTCCACGTTAAACTGTAGGTCCTCCATTTCATCTCACAATCACCCTACCATCACACGTTAGCGTAAGTGCGTATAACCCGAACGGGTAGTAAGACGCGGTGCTAATAATAATAAGGTCTTCCAAATGGTCTATTCTCATTGGGTTTGCCAGTCAGTATCCTGAAAAAGGTTATAGATTATTCCATCACGCTGCATGTCCTGCCCACCGTAATATACAAGACATGCTTATTCTAACAATACTTAGAGATGCATACAGGGTATGTAACTCATAATTATATAAACTCCTCCACTCCCCAGTAATATCATCTCTTTTAGAACCAAATATCTTCCTATGAATCTTGTTTTAGGACACTCTAAAAAAAATTCGTCATGTAAGATAAGAGACCATGTTTCACACTCATAGTGAACACCCAGTGAAATTATTTGGTATATTTTGAGTTTTATATTCCTTGACAGCAGGCGAGATGTCAGCGACTTACTGACTGCATTAAAGCATGCAATTCCCGATTATTTACTTTTCCTAGCTTCCAATCTAATACCGTTCGTTATTTATAGTTAAAACTGTTTGTAAATATTTAAACTCACAAACTTTGTCGAATGATTTGTTGTTCGCAGTAATCGCTAAATTATTGTTCTCGATCTGTGTTCTCAATGATCGTATAGTACTAAATGTAGAGAATTAAACTAGTGTAACTGAAACAGTATTTAATTTTTTAGACATATTATATATATATATATATATTACCATAATATATCCAGCCGGTTTGGTCTAAGAGGGGCATGTCAAACTTGTGCTAATTAACCTATCAAAATATTTTAGTGGGTAACGCTTTTTCCGTGTCTTGTAAAATAAATAACATAGAAAGATTTTTTTGTAAGAAAAATATTTTCTCAAAAGGAAGCGTTAACGTTCTCTACCTAAACCAAATACCCGAGATCTTGGCATATTTTGTCAAAGATAATTGACTTTAACACATTAACATAATTGTTGCAAATATAATGTGTCACACATTTGGTAAAATTCCTATATATTATTTATGTGTCAACATCCCTTTTTCTCAACTAATACAAAGCCTACAGCGATGAAAATGGTATCAGTGAATAGGAGGGGTTTTTTTAGCGACGTCCGACATAACAACCTCAGTTTACGTTAAAACACGTTGTTTGTTTAAAATGTAAGTTAAAAGAGAAATCTAACAATATTTTGGTATCTGTTACCGAAAATAAACTTTCTTTGCTATTCTGTGTATATTATTATTATTATTAGCACCGCGTCTTACTACCCGTTCGGGTTATACGCACTTACGCTAATGTGTAACGGTAGGGTGATTGTGAGATGAAATGGAGGACCTACAGTTTAACGTGGAATCCGAACCACGGTGGAGGCCTGGCATTCCCCACATTCACAAGATGTCTTGTCAGAGGTGAAAGAAGGGTTTGGTAATCAGATAAATCTGTGCCGGGACCGATGATTGAACCCCGGCCGCCAGCATAGAAGTCTGACATCTTACCCCTAGACCGCCAGGTCACCGACTTCTGTGTATACACTTCGCTGAGTATTTAATTTCAACAACCAAACAAAAGGGCTTTAAAAAAATTGGGTGGGGAGGGGAAGGTTGAATGTGTGAAAGTTTCGCAAGGGTTTGCTTATATATATAGATAGCTAGTCTTTATATTTCATATACGACCTACTCTTTTATTTTTGTAATAATAAAATACCACGTTGAACTTCTTTTTACTTGAGGTAATAGCAATAAATAATTTTTCTTTTAAATGTGTCCCATTCAGTATTTTTAATATTCAATGGGGCCCTTGCGATCAAACGAGGTGACACACCTGGTCTAAGGCATCACTCTCGCAAGGGACTGGGCTGCCGATGACGGGAGATCGGGGTTCGATTTATGTTTGACAGTATTAAGGGTGGTATTCCCCTAATTGATTTCCTCTTTACCTCCAAGAAATTGTGGATACACTTCCTCTTAAACGTGGAGTAAGACGTGGTGCCGGAAAAAAAAAATTTAGGGGGGGCTATGTACAAAAACCTTAACTAACGTTTCCTTCCGTCATAGTTTAAAACAATTCTCTAAAGGCAAATACACATCTGTAACAACTAACCGGGGATAATGAATCAAATAGCCAAAGCTATTATTTATGCATTTGCATTTTAGTGAGGATTACTCCATCTAGATATTGATTCCCGTGCTCAGGTGTCATTTTTCAATTTTCAGAATATAATCGGGGATAATCCAAATCAAATATCAGGTTATCGGAAATGCGAAGCCTCTAAAATGTAATGGTAGGGTATAAGAATTATTTGATTACTGTTAATTTAGCGAACAACATTATTATCGGGTGGAAGTATAATGCATATCAAATAGTGTGTTCGGCAATTAAAATAATTAAACAAGTGTGCACATTACATTTGACGAGGTATTTGTATTCCTTTATATATATCTAAGAAAGTGTGGATGTAGAGAATAGAAGCATAGACCTTGAGTAAACTTACCAGCTCTCACTTCTCTCTCGGTGCTCAGCGACGGTAAAACCAAACATTGAGCCGGCCGTCCCGCGGTGCTTCACGTAGTTCTCCGTGTCCACGTTGAACGAAGTAGCACACGGCAAATACACTGTTAGAACAACACTAAACAACAATAAACCACTTATTGCTGTCCTTGCAGCGTTAACAATACTTCTGCTACACTTAGACATTGCGGCGACAAGGATTGCTAACATTAGAAAATAGAATGTCTACGCTTACGAACACTTTACTATGATTGTAGCCTGCTTTTTAAATTTTAAAAGTTTGCTACTTTAGGAGTTCGCAAAAGAACATTTTCAAAACAATACTATTTCAGTGCTTTTAAAAAAAATATTTACAACATTCATCTCGATCATTTCGTAATTCGAAACTTTTCAAGCTATGAGAAAAGTAGTTTTCACTGTATTGAAGAATACATTATTGCGTCATATATTAACTGCAGTTTATAAACACGCGGCAGTTGAGCGTGAATGCGATACTAGCGCTAAAGCAGGCGAGGCGACTCGTGAAAGGAGCGTATCGTTTACTCGGCGGTATCGACCTTACTACTACTGCACACCACGAGCGACTGGGCTGCTGCTTCGGTTAACACACACACGTCCAGTGGCTCCATCTATGCTCGCCCCTTCTAGACAACTATTTTTTATTCTTCTTTTACGAGTGTTGGTGTGTGGTATTTATTCTTCTTGCATCTGTTACATTTTGATGTAAATTACACGAATGAATGAAAACTTGTTCCAAAATTAACATACAGCTCTTTTACGGTAGTTTCACATTTTATGTCAGATGTTATAACATTGTGAAATTAAGCTATAAGAATCTCTTGTGCCATATTTGTAGTTTTGTTTAAAAGATTTGAAGGCATTTCTATGTATGCAATAATAATTTGAGGTCGTATCATTCAGGCACATTGAAAAAAAAATGCAAATAGATAAGCGCTTAATTTTGAGAGTTTTGTCTACAAAAAAAAACTCTATCACATATAAATAAAACAAATTTTCGTTGGTTTTTCTTTCCCCCGCTTCTTAGATTACTTTTGTATCCCAAGTATGCCAAAGAGAGTAGGGGTCTATTTATATTGAAACATTTTGCTAAGATAACACAGATTTGCTTTAGTGTATTAGATATATTATCAAAAGTATTGTTTATACACAATTAATATTTACAAAGATACAGTGTCGTGTAACTAAGTTACAATTTCTTATTTGGTTGCTACATAGAATTGTCTCTTCTAGTCTTCCAACATTCAGGTGTCAACAATCTAACAATCTGAATTTTCTTTATACTCACATCCCTTATCCACTCCAAGAAATGAAACATGTTTTTATGGAAAGTTATATTAAGCTTAAATATGGAACTTTTTTAATAGTATCGTCTACTTATCAATAATAGTTCGAGGCCTTGTTTCAAGAGACGTTTTTTAATTTACTTTTAAAATCCTCTAATCAAGGATGTTTATCCTTTACAACTTTGGAGAATTTCACTGTACATTCCCATTAACATAGTTATTTATTCAAGTCTGCAACACTCGAGTGTGTTAATTAATGTAGATTAAATACATTTTTCTATAAAGTAAGTATCTTTATTTATATTCCTTAGAGCATTAGTAAAATTATAATAAGTATAGTATAATACAGTTAAAGCCCATTCTAATATACATTTAACTACCAGACATTTGGACTGAACGCATATCAACTAAGCTAAAGTGAAAGGTGTAAGTATATACAAATTTGGATGGAGGAGAGTAGTGTAAATTTTATATCAATTGAAAGCCACTCTATTTAAGCCACTGTAAATTTTTATATTAAAATTTAACTCAAGGTTTATAATATTTGGGTTCACAATCAAACTTTGACAATTTACAATAAGAACTATTTAATGTCTCGGGGTTAAAAAAATATATTATAACAATTCTATTACAGACAATTTGAGCAGGAACTCTCTATCTCAGAACCTCTGGGTCATGTTGGACAAAAACATACCCTTATTGATTAATCTGACTTATTAGACTAAAACCTACTTACTAAACAATTTGAACTCCTTAAATCTATATACATTACAGTCAGCTTCCTCAATGAGGTTAGTCAGTGGTTAATAAGAATAATAAATATTGAATAAAGTTATTGCATTTATCGAATACATTATACTGGCCAAAACAGTAAAGTTACGTTCTTGAGTAAATCTTTTTTTACAAACAGATTATTATGTAGTCTGGTGGTAGCTTCTGTTTTGGAGACAGTTACTGTATCTGAATAACTCACATGTATTAACCGTTGTCTGCTGCTATATTACGTACCATCAATCCTTTGGTTAATAATGCTAGGGTTGTAAAGGTATTCCTACTAAACTTTCTTCAAAAAAAACCTTTCTTTTTCCTTTTGCTTTCACTAACCCCCGTATTGTAGTTGTTGTTTTTTCATTATCTATTTTTTTCAACAATGCTCAGTGTTGTTTTTTCAGTATCTATTTTTTTCAACAATGCTCAGAAAAAACCAAAACTCCCAAACAAAAACAAAACCTAGCGTCTTCTTTTCTCTATCCCCTTCCCCCAATGCTGGAGTCCATTTATTTCCACCAAGCATAGTGCGGCCATTATGGGTGCTTCCTTCGACAAAATGCAATTAACTAGCATTAATTAAAAGTTGTATGAAACAAAATAAATATTCACCTAAGAATAAATTATAGCTAAATAAAATATAAATTTACAGAATTAAAATTCTTACAGTAGAAAACATTTTAGGAAAGCCCCGGGCACACCCAGATGTCCAAAACCGTGTATTTGTGTTTTAATTTAATCATGTGAGTTTTAAAATACAGATTGTATTCAGAGGCGTACATCATACTTAGCACCACGTCTTACTACTAGTTCGGGTTATACACTTGAGTACTAATTACACTAATGGGCTAGGATTGGGGAATGTTGATTATGGAGGACGTGAACCCGCATTTACGTGGAGGTAGAGTGGAAACCACTTAGGAAAAACCACCCCAGTTCACCCGAGCGAGATTCAAAGCTTGATCTCCACGTTCATGACAGTCCAGCTCAACACGAAATACCGCGTTAGCTAACCACCCCACCGATGTGCGTCAGAAGCGTACCTAAAGTATTTTGCGCCCGGGGTGAGTCCTTCCTTTGACACCGCTATATATATTTTTTTAAATTTAAGCACAAGGAATAATATATTATGTTTGAAACTATATTTAGAACAGTGCAATACTTCCACAGATAAATTGAAAATAATAAAAATACAGATACCTACTTTCTTAAGGTCACCAATTATTGATGGTTAATAAATTAATCAGTTTAGAAGTTTGTATTTTTTGAAGTAAGCTTTAGTTTTTTATTTTTTTGACGCCACATCTTATTAGCAGTTCGGGTTATACGCCTATGTACTAATAACAACAATGTGTTAAGTATGATGAAGGTTAAATTTAGAGAAATTGTGCTCACACTCGCGTGGATGGAGGGTAGAAAACCATTTGGACAGACCACCTTCAGTACACTTGACCGGGATCGAACCATGACATTCCCATCTTCAGCAGTCTAGTCTATTGCGAGAGAAGGGCTTAAACCGACCCTACACGTACAGGTCCATAAAACGGTGACGCCTGTTCGGTCTGGCCTGACAGGTCTACTGCCCCTACACTATTCAGGTTCAACTGTCATAATATCACAGTTCTATTTTGATCTTGATACAGTAACTTTCTTTCATTCTTTCTTAAAATTGCTATGCAGATTATTTATTTTCTTTTTCCCTGTCTCGCAATTTGCCCCGGGGTCTACCGTCTTCAGCAATTGTGCTAATCTGCCGTACGATGCTGCTTTCCGTGCCTGATCCGAATATTCTTTGCTTTAGACATTCCAAAGGAAAGTTTCATTTTTATATATCTCCAAAAAATTCCGTTGTTAATTTAATAATGTACTCTTTTGGAGCTGCCATTTCCGTAGTAAACACTTTATTTTAAAAAAACCTGCTTTAAATCATATTTTAAAAGTAAAAAGTAAAATTAAAGGTTGAAAATTAAAACTTATATTTTATATCTGATTGATAATTAATCAGAATACAAATTTAACTACACTTAATAAACTATTGGACTACTAAACGTATTATTGAATTACTAATTGAATAGTTGACATACACGTGTAGCGCTCCAGAGCAAACAACTAACGGCCTTATCTGTGAATGCCACTACATAATCAGTAACACCTGACAGGTCGGATGAAAATATAAGCTGTTTGATTTTCAACAGGTCTTAAAAATAACTGAACAGGCCGACAGGGTTTCCTCTACACGTCTTACTACCCATTCTGGCTAAACGCTCTTTAGTTGTTGAATTTTATAAGCAACATATGGTAGGTTGTCTTTGTTTGATGAGTACAAATAATATTAATTATACTTGAAATGTCTACTCCTTACTCCCCTCTCTTTCCTTCACTAAGCCAAATGATCTTGCACCCCCTCACTCCGAGGAGCATTCCGTATTGTGGACACTCTATGTTGCGAACGACTATGCTTAGCACACCCGGCCGTAATTAGAACCTCGTCTTCAGTAGTCCAGTCTTTAGTACCTTTTCCAACGAGCCCCTTTCAAGCCACAGCGTGGTGCCACAAAACGTCAACCTTTCCCGCGAGCGTCCACACGTGAACTATTCCCTGGTCACTGCAAGTCACAATAAGATATTTGCGTCCAACCTAAAGTTGTAGTAAGACGCGATGCTTAAAAAAAGCTATTCGAAGTAGTCCTCTTCTGGTAGCTTCGCTTGGGGTAGATGGGGAGTGAATAAAGTAGCTCTTTAGTTGTAGTAGCCGGTCCCTAGCCCGGATAGAGGAGGTAGGCTGTGACGGTTAAGTCAACCCAATTGTAAAAGTCACACCGACTAAATAGAACATTTAACCGATCTGGTTGTTTGCGCTGGGGGTGTTTATCTTGGAAACCCGATGCTGGGACCTTCCCGAGGGGCTTGTGTCAAGCATTCTGCAAGGAATGCCAGTGGTGGGTATTCAGAAGTCAGTACAGATTCTCTGGGGCTATCTCCGGAGTTGTGAGGGTCGACCTTTGAAAATGTGGACCCACCACCTGAGTAGGAATGCTTTGAGTGCTATCTCAGGGTAGAGGGTGGCAAAGAGCGAAAGGGTCATCCCCCTTTACGGTTTGTAGGAAGTGGCAAAGTAAATAAGGTATGATTAAACTTATTATTGATTCATCCTAAGCTGAGACCTGATGTAAGCAAAGCCACGTGGAAGTTTATGCTCTTATTTGTTACTGAACGGACTTTCAATGGTATCCTTTCACTAAATAGTCCCTCCTTTGTTATGTATAAAACTTATTTTAAAATAACATTAGAAAATTGGCATAGCTAAAATCATCCCTCTATTTGATTTAAAAATTATACTTTAAACTTTACAAGCGCTATTCGATCGAATACCAAACTACTTCTGACTCAGCGTTGGGGGACCCCATGAAACAGTCCTTGTCACATGTTAGCGTCAAGTCAGCAACGATCAATCTACAGTTCATCTCGGCAGTGTTGAGTGATGGATGTGGTGAGTGTTGAGTTCATCTCGTCTACTTAGGGCGTTTGCTGAGTCTGGTCCGAGTTTTGTCAAACAAAAGACTGGAAATTTTTAAAAAAGTATTAAAAAATAATAAAAAATTATATGATACTTCAGAAGCTCGCAGAGGAAATGGACCGAGCTAGAAGTCATATACCTGCAGGAACTATATAGTAGAATACCCAAAGATCATCATCGTAATATTCAACAACAATATAACCACCAACAAAATACATCAGCTTAGCAATATCTACTTAACATATGTGTAGCTTAGAGCGAACATGGGTATATTCATACTCACAAACCTGTATTTTCATTCCTCCAATAATATTGAAGAATATTTGGAAACGATATAGGAGTTAGATACTGCGTATGGGGGATTACAGGCAGATCTATATCTGTGATGCCAATGCAAAGTCCACGATGTGTCACAGCTCGAAAACAGTTAAGAAAAGGAAAGCTTTTGAGGAAACCCTATATGATAGGTAGCTGGATGTTTTTAATGAATCGAATAACCCGACCATATATGCAGAGAAAGCTTGTTTATTTCCTAACATCGATGTTATAATTTGAAACCTTGAATCTGCAGACCTCATACAAAGATGGGTGGTACTAAACAATGCTACAGTCAGTGACCACATTCATCTATTTCGAGCTGACCACAAAAGGAGACAAGAAAATGAGGAAATGTAGGGACACGGAAGAATCACATAATAAGGAGAGCTGACTGGGAAAGGCTAAGAAGAGAACTTGTACTTCTGACACCAGTGACAAACGGGGACAATGCCAACATTAAAGCCAAACAACTACCGCAGGATCTGCAAGCAGCCATGAAAGTGACAATACCTTTGTAAAGGTAGAAGAACAAGGTCAATAACTAATCATGAAATGACCCTATACAAAGAGTGTATGGAGACGCAAGAAAGACAAGAAGGAGATACCAGAGATGTACAGAACGAGAAGAAAGCCAGAGGATATTGGAAGTGTATATAGAGAAAAAGAAAGCCTTCGGGATGGGTCTTGTAACAACGAGGGAAGTGAGCTGGGAGTAGTATGTAAAGGAATAGCCAACTATTAATTTGTGGGGAGTTCTTTTCAAAAGAGTTACTGGATAAATGAGGCCCCAAGACTCAATTTCAACACCACAGAGACTCGATGGAAGCACGATGTCATGCTGAGAAGAATCCGTCAATCATCTTCATTGAGACATTACTCCCCAGGGACACGGAAGAATACAAAGATGAACAACACAGGACAACGAAACACATAATGAAAGACGACTATATAAACGAGATATATGGGGATCCGGTAGCCCAGACCGAGGTAAGGAGGACCAATAATGCAATGAAGAAGAACGAAGTCACAGGACCTGTTGCCATGAAGTCGATGTGTTGCAACAAGAAATGTAACAAATTGCCCCATATCTCTTCCCCCCTCCCCAGCTCATGAATGAGTACAAGGAAGAGTACCCAGCATATGGAAACAAATTGAGATAGTCATTCTGAGCAAGGGGGAGGATGAGGATCCCCTGCTTCCTAAATCATATAGACCGAAATGTCTCTTAAACACACGTGAACAACTTCAAGAGGAAATTCTCTCCATGAGACTACATAAACATAGAGATGCAGTGGATATGCACCAGAATCAATATAGTTAATGGAAAGGGGAGCTCATAGAATATGCAATTTGCAGAACAATGAACATAATCGACAAGTCTAGGGCTCAATATACAGTAAAGATAAAGGTCGACTACAAAATGTCAACTAACTGGAAACCCTGGCTGTGTCCTTTATGTTAAATGGAGGAAGCAATTTGATAACAATATCTTTCCTGTCTACTGAAGATATATCATCAATAATAGGATCAACAAAGTTATATCGTTCTCCTAATATATATATATATATATATATATATAT
>CABFOW010004999.1:29432-48043 GCA_902141385.1 Timema californicum | reverse complement strand
TAACTCTCATATTAACTATTAATCATTCCTATTTTATTAATAACTAGAAATTACTTAAAAATTACGTTTGCCGGGTCAGCTATTATACTATATTATATCGAGTGAATTATTCACTAGGATTTGCCAGGATTTTACATTTTTACATGCACATTGTAACTAAGAATATCTTCTTCCTTCGTCATATTTGCATGATATTGTAAGTCACTTTAACTTCAAAAACATATCATTTACATATAACTGAAATTATCTAGATAACAATAAACAAAAACTAGAATTGGTCAAACAGAATGTGTTACATGTTTAAATAATTGTTAATACTTTATGATTAATCTATTATTAGAATATACAAATATAAATTTGTTGGGTATTTTAGGCCTACATTTAATTAGTTATTCCCCACCCCTTTGCAGAATTGAGGTTAGAATAGTCCAGCAGTATCCCTTGCTTGTCTAAAGGGGAGGCTTCTGTGCAGGAATAATTCAGCACATTCACAGTAGCATATATATTAGGTAGACAGTTTGCACGTGTGTAGCAGTTTTTACTTGATTTTATACAAACAAAGATACTTATGAATCAAATAGCCAAAGCTATTATTTATGCTTTTTAGTGAGGATTACTCCTTCTAGATATTATATTCTGAAAAATGACACCTGGACATGGGAATCGAACCCGGTACCTTTGGCTTAGTACGCCAATGTTCTTACCACTGAGCTATCCAGGATTCGTCTCGGGTCTAGGGTCATTCTTTACTCATATTTTAAGGCAGAATCTATGATGGACGTGCGGAAATCGTCGGCAAAAAAACAACATATTTTGTAGCCGACGATTTCCGCACGTCTATCATAGATTCTGCCTTAAAATATGAGTGAAGAATGACGCTGGGCACGGGACGAATCCTGGATAGATCAGTGGTAGAGCATTGACGGGCTCAGCCAAAGGTCCCGGGTTCGATTCCCGTGTCCAGGTGTCATTTTTCAACTTTCAGAAGAGACACTTATGCTATTAACAGTAGAAAGCGTGCTCCTATAGTTAAATTGCTCGCGATCTTGCATTGGTTTTTAATCATACTTTTTCGGACGTTGGTTTCAGACCCGACCGGAAGCTATTAAAGTTGCTGTTTTCCATCGAGTTGAATTTCCCGATTAACTTCCGCCATTAATCTCACAGTGAAATACCGGTCATGGCCGCAGAATCGCGGTCACTGTTTCATTTCCAGAATTAATTTGACAAAAACTACTTTCAGACTAGTGACCAAAATAATTTGGGTAAAATTCTTAAGTGGGCACGTGATCATAGTTTTCACTATCATTCTTTGTAGTTTGCTGGTGATTGTAAGGTTGGTACTCGAGTACCGACTGCGCCTAGTGAACCATTTTTCCTTAATGTTATACTTTCCTCTCACCCTCCTTACCAACAAAAACGTGGTTTTATGTCCCTTGAATTCTACTTTTATATTACCCGCCTCGGTGGCGTAGTTTAGCTAACGCGCTAGTCGGGTTGAGCTCGACTGCTGAGGACGGGGAGATCGAGGTTCGAATCTCGGTCGGGTGAACTGGGGGTGGTTTTTCCTAAATGGTTGTCCACTCTCCCTCCACGNCGACTGCTGAGGACGGGGAGATCGAGGTTCGAATCTCGGTCGGGTGAACTGGGGGTGGTTTTTCCTAAATGGTTGTCCACTCTCCCTCCACGCAAACGTGGGTTCACTTCCTCTAATTCAACCTTCCCAATTCCTAATCTATTAGCGTAATTAGTACTTAAAGCGTATAACCCGAACGGGTATCAAGACGCGGTGCTAAATAATAATAATAATAATAATAATAATACTTTTATATCTATCAATCCCTGCACTACAAATATGCGAATAACTCAAACGGGCTGTAAGACGCGACAGTGACACGAACAGACTTTTTTTTCTTCTTAAAATAGAGACACTTACTAAAAACTCGTAAGATATGTGAAACGGAACTATATACATTTTTGCCTAAACATTCTGCTGAAGAGTCTAAATAAAATAGCACATATACACTGTTACAGAAACATTGAGGAAAAATAAACCTCTCTGTCCACAAAGGAGCGTAAAATATATATATATATATGTGTGTGTGTGTTTGTGTTTATATATTTACACACACAAGCATTATTTGCTTACAGCTTAGAAACTTATGGTTTCTTAAAAATATATTTCAAATAAAGGATTTTTATTTTGATTAGTACTCTAAACTATTTTGTATCTCAAATAATTGCGTAGAAATAATCAAAATTGGAAATTTACGCTCATGTAAAATACCCTGTTGTTTTCATGGAAAACTAGAATTAACATTTGTTTGTAATGTCATTCAGTGCCTAGATAAAAAGTTTAATCAAAATCGTTAAAGCGTATTTTGAGAAAAGCTTTTTTTTCTATTTTTGGCCTTCAGTAAACTACTCTTAATGTCTAGGCTAGGATACACAAAGACCGATAAAAAGAGACTATCTTTTAAAAACGACTCTTTCAGTTTCTCTCATGAAACGACACATTTCATTACAAATTTGTTGACGATCACAATAATTCTCTCTCCAAGGGATCACGAGAAAGTAAAATCAGCAAACAAAAACGTGTGTGCTAAATTGGCTAGTGATTTATGTTTATTCTAAATAACTTTATTATCCTGCAGTAACAAAATAACCGCTTTAGGAAGATCAATACTTGCTCAAATATTGGCAAACTATAATAATTATTATTTCATAAGCTTAGGCATTGTTCTATTATATTTACATATCTTAAAACTCCATTTGTTTTATTGGCACGTAGGCTGATTTTGGAAGGAAGGTCATCATTTATTAATTCTATTTAGAAACATTGAATGTAAGTATAAAATCTAATAGCTGCATAATATGGCCCACTTGTTAGTTTTTGTTGTTTTTCGCTACCATAATTTCATGTGAATTTCAACTATGGGAAAGTGAGGGGTTTTCTTAAAAACCTATAGCCTACTAATGGATTTGCTCGATATTTCATTAATGCTTATTTATCATTGTAACTTGCAGTTCACCATATTTGGTGGCCTCATAGTCTAGGGTGTTACACTCACAATAGACTAGACAGCCGAGAACAGGGATATCTAAGTCTGATTCCGGTTGGGTGCACTGGGGCTGGTTTTTCCTAAATGGTTTTTTATTCTCTCTCGTTATGCAAATTTGGGTGCACTTCCTCAAATTATTCATAATGTTTTCAAAAATAATTTTACAACACAGGTTTTGTTTTGAAATGACCCAAAGTTGTATTAATGTGGCATTTTTATTTTCGCGGTTTCGTTTTTAACAGAAGGAAAGTTTTGAACGTGTAAGTGCTTGTGGTACCAGGAATATTTAACTGTATACAACTGAACTATGGGGAATTATTTAATGTTCCTGCAGATAGGTTGATTGAAGGGTGGAAGCTTTTGCAGCTTGAGGAGAAAATTCATGAAATTGAAGGTGTTAAGAGTAGACAAATTTTGGAGCCATTTATTCACATTGTATAATCCAGCTGAAAACATCAACTATTCAACTCACTATAGAGTTGTAAAAGCGTCTTTATCTCTTTCTTATGGAAATGTGAATTTTGAAATAAGGTTTTCCTCCTCAAGTAGAGTCCTCACAGAAGATCGGTCCCAAATGTCATACTCATGACATACATTTAACTGCATATTTAACTACCAAAGATGCATCACAACTGTATAATAATTAACCAGAGCTAGTTATTAGCTCTGGCCCAAGGTGCTCACTAAAGTTATCACAACTACATGGAAGAAAATAAAAGAAAAATTGATGATAAAAAAAGGAAGAAAATAAGTGCATTCAAAGAAGAAAGTTTTAAAAAAACGTCACTAAAGGAAAGGAAGAAATTTTGAAACATAAAGATTAACCAAACGAGAAGCGGTAACTTGAAAAAGACAAAGAAAAACTGCAAATACAGTAGATTGTTCAAAGAAACAACTGAAAGGTTGGATAAGGCTCTAAAATTTTCAGGGAGCAGAATTTGCCCCCAAGCAATGTTGTCAGGTATTTGCTAAGTACAAAAATAGGAAGACATTACCAGAACAGACTACCTTCAAAAATAATTGAAAAATGCAAAAACATATTTAATACTTTTCATTCTTTAGTACAAAACCTAAAATATGATTTAGTTGTCTTTTGTAAATCTTGTCAAAATAAAATATTGTTAACCATTGTTTACAGGCCAGACCTCATACAAGATCGAAGCTCAAATTATAATTATTTTAAAATTTATTTTGATGACTTTCTTAATAGTTAGATTTTGGTCTTAACTAAATCTGGCATACTTCCTTTAAGTATAACCAATCTTCCTTAAACATTTAATATAATTAGTACAAAAGTGTGCGTATAACTCAAACGGGTAGTAAGACGCTGTGCAAAAAAAAAAAACACCCGTACTTTCTATTACTGGAGCTCAATTAATCGAAACAGTTTTTTTTATAGATTTCGTTCAAATTTGATACTTAAATATGTTTTATCTATTTCTAAAATCAGGGGTAGATTACTAATAACTGATCTTTTTTAATTCGATATTTTTCGAAAAAAGTTCTCAATGATTTTGTTCAACATAAATATATTTACCATTTTAGAAAACATTCTAAACGTTGAAAGTAAGGATTGGATTTAAATTAGATTTTAAGACTTAGATATATTGCTCGAAAATATATAGAAAGAATTAGTTAATGCATTTGTTAAGTTAATTGATGTAATACATTGAAATTGCAGATCAAAATGTATAATTAGGTTAACTTATGGTAGTAACATATTGTCAAATTATTTGTATTGCTTGACATGTCAAATAACAAATAATAATAAATAATTCTTCAGGGGAAAATTCGTGTTTGGATAGTTTACTGACGACCAATTTTTGAAATTTTAAATTGTATAAAAATTGCTCTAACAATTTTGATCCTTATGATTATCTGCTGATTGTTTTACATTATAGTGAAACTATAGTCAGTACTTGTTTCAAAGAAAAAATCGTGTAAAAGTAATATACCAATAATTTAGTTTTTTAAATTTTGCTCCAGACTATAATACGAGCATATTGCATTATAAAGTATACTATTGTTATCGTACCATTTATTTTACTCAAGAGCTACACGACCACAATTGTGTTGAAATTGACTTGCTATTTCATTCTCTTACTTCACTGTGATATAATACTTAGCTTATACGTATATTTTTTTTATTCCGTATGAATATTTTCCATCAAGATAGATTAACATTCACGTCCCGTTGAAATGACAAGGTTGAAAACGTGGTTTTTGTAACCTCGTCATCTGAAGATTAATCTAATCGTAACTTTATTCCCCACCTTCTTTCTTCATAAGCTTTTGTTGTCAAGAAATCTTGGTTCTTTTCAAAATGGAAGTGTGCGTCTACATATAGTGCTTTTATTAAGATATTTCAAAACCCGTCATCATTTTTTTCCCTACTTGGTTCATGTTTCACGAAAGATTATTTATGTATGCACTTTTTTTTATTTGCTATTATTTTTCACATTTATTTTAAAGATTTGAATGAACTCTTTGACACTTTGTTTAACTAAAGATTTTATACCACCTCTAATCATTGTCTAATATTCTTGCTTCTCCGACATTTTCACAGAGTAGCTTACTTACTAGATTCAAAAGCTAAGAATGACCTTAAACCTCAAAAAACGCAATACACTGTAAACAAAATAATCCGTTCAGCTGATTCTTGAACTGATTTTTAATATCATAAATAATTGGCTCATTCGTTTTCACATGGAATTCAAGGGATAAAGGATACTTTAGTAACAGTGTACCGTAACCTTATTGGTGGGCACAAGGAGTGTGCCAGTGATGGGAAGGTCGTTGTTCAAATCCCGACCGGGGCTTTTTCCTTAACTTTTTTAAAAAATTTCTCTAATCTTGTAATTCTTTTTTCTTCTTAGTTAATAAGCGTATACTACTACTACTACTACTACTACTACTACTACTAATAATAATAATAATAATGTATTTATTTGGGTGAAGTTAAGGCCTTTTCTTACACTTAACTCTTTAGTGTATAGTCTAAATTTAATACATATTATGTGTTAAAAACTAATTTATAATACCAATATAAAAATATTTACAACATACATAATTGTAAATTTAGAACACATTAAAATAAAATAAATGAATAAAATAGAATCTAAATAAAGGAGAAAGAAAAAAAAAACTCAATAATTCCACACACACATTCACATGTAATTTACAAAACATAATGAGCTACGTATATCTAAACATGATGGAGATAATAATTAGTAGCTATATAGCTTAAATACATTTATATAATAGTAATAATAATAATAATAATAATTTTACATATCATACATTTCTACTGTATCCAGGGGCGGATTTACGACTCTGCCGCCCACTTTACTACCTTAGTTTCTAACCTTCTAAATCCCCGGTTCTCCCCTACCACCACTCATATACCGGAACATATATACCATGTACACAAGTGCTATATGTGGAATGACAGATAAAAAATATATTATTTTATTAACAATTGAAATAAACACACTATTACAACAACTTAAACGGGAGGCTTCTGTGCAGGACGTATCTCGTGCAGTTAACATCCATCCTTTCATATCCTTTTCTTCTTCCTTCCCTTTTTCTATTTTTTCCTTCTTCTCCCTTCTCTTTCCCATCTTTCCCCTTCTCTTTCCCTACTCTTTCCCTCCTTTTCCCCTCCTCTTTCCCTCCTTTTCCCCTCCTCTTTCCCTCTTTTTCCTTTTTATCCATTCTCTCTCCTTATCTCTTTATTCCCTTCCCCCTGCCGTTCATCCTGCACGGAAGCTTTTAGGTTTATCCGTTGACGACCTTCGCTACTAACCCGGCTCTTCTCGGACAATTACTGGATACCTCTGCACTCGAGCTCCTTCATGAGAGTGCGCCGGTTGTAATATCTTGATAGGAGGGCCAATAACCGGGTACCCTTCCTTGAGAAATAACCGGTTGCGTTCATGAGGGCCTGGACGTAAAATTGGCACTTTCCTGCACGCACTTGCTGAGACGACCTCTCTCTTGGCGGTGCCCCAATGCGAAGGTTGTCATATCTAGGATCGTATGGGGATCCCCGTCTGGAGAGTTAACAGGGCCTCATTTGGTAGAACCAAGTTGTATCCCCCTGGGTCTGCGATCCGAGTACTTTGCAGGTTCCCATAAAAAAGCATGGCCTCCATTGTCACAGCTGACATCATACTGTCCACTAGTAGCGTCCTGCCAACCCCCGCTGGCAACTTACTGCCCGGCCCTTCACCGGGTTGTAATATGGATGAGTGGTGGAAACGGGTAAGGGCGTCTAGCCATGTTATTGTATAAATCCAGGAAGTGGTGCGGACACAGCCCCGCTTCCTGGTGGTTTTTACTATGTTTTTAATATAGTTCAAGGCCCTAATGACCTCACTGTGTCGATAGGCCTATACACTTTAATAATAATAATAATAACTGAAACGTGATAACCTTCGCAGACTAAGCCGGTTTGAATTTCTGCTTGTTTTGACCTGGTGAAACTTTAACATTCCTTTGAATGTCAAAACTTTCCCCTTTTGAATAACTTAGAAAGTTTTTCAATCTCTGCCTTTGAAACGGAAAAATTTTTCACCACAGGACAGCTTATTTGAACAACATTGACCAAAGTATCCATGTCAGGCAAATCACAATCCTGTCTGCTGTGCACTTGCGCACACCTCTAATTCCAACAGGTGCACCTTTACCATGGCCCGATTCCTGATATTTCCACATGGCATTTGTAAAACCGGGAAAACAATTTTCGAGTTGATTGGCTAAAAACGAAAAACATTGATTTGTTCCGATCCTGGCTAAAAGGACTATCACTGAGAAAGTGAATGGTGCCAATATTTTGTGAAACTATGCCATTCAATACAGGGAACAGATGTTCCCAAATTGCTGTTGCGCTGTGCTGCAGAGAACTTGATACTGTGCAGAAACATTTTGTTTCTAAAGTTTCTGATGGCTTTATGTAAGCCACAATAATGTGCATGGATATTTCTTTCCGCGAACCACAAAAATGAAATTGAATTTCTTCTGCAAATTATAATTTTCACTGAAGTCGCAGTGTATGATGATTTAATGATCAGTTAGATTGTCTTTGAGTTGGGGCATGATATTGAACTTATGGAGAACTTTACCTTCATGCTAGAGAAATTGAAGGAGTTAGCTTTCGTAGATTCTCAAAAGATTCAGTAGCGTTGATTCTTTATCCTCTTTTACTTTCACATTTGTATTGATTTGTTTGGTCTTTTTATCTACATACTGCTCTTTCCCAGGTGCCAATTGTTTATATTTCACTGGCTGATTACTTTCAATCTCATGATATGCAATTCCAAAATGTGAACAGACCGTACAATCTCGTAGCAAACTCTGTTTATTTTTGTAAGTGCAGCTAACATTATGAATCACATCACAAGTTTTTTCTTTCTTCACAAATCACATTATTGAAATACAGAGCACATACGATCAACTTTATGTTTGCATGTTTGGCACAAGCACATATATCTCATCAACTTTCGATGGGAACACCCAGAAAGGGCGTATGAGACAAAAAAAACCCACCACTATAGCTTGTTTTAATCTCGGGGTACTTCTCAAATATTGCTGATGTGTATTCTCTAGTGTTTCTGTGAGATACCGATTTTGTTTACTAACATTTTGCCTTGTGATGATTTTTTTTCCCAGGGCACAGTCTTTTATAAATATCCTCCTAAAGGAACTACTAAAAAATTTAGGTTTCTAATTGAGGACAATGAAAAACCTTAAGCATGCCAGCCCATCTATCCTCGAAAGCGTGATAAATGGATCTGCTTAATTGGATGTGTCTATTAGAAAACTGCACGATTGCACGATCATGTTTTTGACAACATTTATTGACATTCATTTGGGAAACATAATGACACTATTATATGAAATAACGTTGAGCAACTCGGCTCATTTACAGGTAAGTGTGGAACCACACATGTTCCTCGATGTTTGCAAGGGATTGGTCACTTGCTATTACCTCGACTGCGTGAGCATTGAGGAAATTTGTGAGGAGCTTTCCTCTTAGTACGTCATCGAAGTTTATAGAATGTCTATAAAAAAGAATACTGGCTGAGAAAAAAGACGAATACATAATTCCTCACGGTTGCGACTCCTACTTTTACAAAGGGGGTCCGAGCAGGTTTCCACGTGCTCAGGATCCGGCCATAATATGTCCCCAACCCTCGGCGCTATTTTCAGTGCCAAGAATTTAGGCTTACGAGGTTGTGATGTCGTGGTAAGTCAACCTGTGCAGATTGTGAACAAGAGGCTCATAAGACACCCGTTCGATATTGAAGGTAGAGAAAAAAAGGCCTGGAGATTTAATCCGAAAATAAGAGCTCTTATGCCCAGGCACGTAAATAATACGTATCCAGCCATACCTCTCACGGCCAATTTGTAAGCCAAAACACTAATTATCCCAACTTCCATTGCACAGTTAATATTTAAAAGGGGTCTTCTTGACCCAATTAATTGGTCTCTACTTGAGACATTTATAGTCACACTGCGTCAACTGGCATCTAAACTTAAATTTGTTCAGGAGGGAATACTTTTCCAAAGATTGTCTCCACTACCACTGATAAACCCACCTTGGGGCCCTCCCTTGACTCCACCTCGGGGAACACTCTGGAGTTTACTTCAAGGAGCTCTCCCGGGTCCATCGTAGGGAATTAAAATACTTGCAGCTATTGTGAAGCCTTCCATTCTCTCCTTTGAGACTCCAAAGGCTGGGTTGGGAGACTGCAAAGGTGAGTCCCACTCCATTGGTGCTCTGAAGAAATCCCATCAAGTGACCTCCAAAATTAAAACAAATAAAAACCCTTTGAAGGCCTTGACCAAGCCTTCGAGAAAGGGCACGGCGTCCTAGTCTCTCTGGAAACTGTAGGTCCGGGAAAAACTGGGTCAGGCAAGTGGTTTTCTAAATGTCCTAAGCTAATACTGTTTTTAAGGGATAGTTTTATGGATTGCCTGAATGAAAAGACTTAATATTAATTAATAATGTCGCTACTACAATGTCATATTATAGTGGTTTCTATGCTCGTGTAGAGGAAATTTAATTACTACTTTCTTCCCTGCATCCTCCCATCTTATGTTTTCAGGAGATCCACTTACGCCCTTCTGATAGTTCGATGCTTTTGTAGGTACGATATATATCGTACTGACAAGCCATGCTTTGATTGGCATCGGTGTGCCACCTGCGGGACGGGGCTTAGAAAGTACCGCAGTATCCCCTGCTTGTAGTAGGAGACGACTTAAAGGGGAAACTTTTGCAAGGAATGTACTTCGTGCAGTAAAAATATTTTCTATATTTTCACTTTCACCTTCTTCTCTTCTTCTTATTCTTTTTCATTCCTTCCCTCTCCCTTTTTTATTTCTTTCCTTCTTACCTCTCCCTTCCGTTCAGTCCATTGCGGAACCTTTTAGGCCCCCTACGCTGACGACCTTGGCAATCTCCATAGATTCCCTTGGACAGTTCATTGATACCACGGCACTTGAATTCTTGTCATGAAAGTACGCTGGTCGCAACATCTTAACTAGCTGAGTAAACACATTATTTATGTACAAAATTTGTATTAAAAACATTCCATTCAACTATTTGCACAAGTGTTAAGTCAAAATCTACCACAACATTAGTCTGATTCTTATTTAATTTTTATTATTCCTTTCCACGAAGCTAACATTGTTTTATGGGTTTGAGTCTGAAGTAATCATAATGGAATTTATGAAATCTACGAAGAAAATATTAATACGTTCCTTAAAAGATGTGTCAATAGGTTTTGACTCCCCTCCCCCCCTTTTTAAGGCTGCACTATATTTATTTTTTATATAACTATTAGCTCTATCATGATGGCAGATTATAATGGCAATGATTTTAAATTTTGTGAAATGGTGTTGGCTTCTTTCCAAACTTAAGTTTTTATTCCTTTTTTATAGCTCCTGCTCTCTTTTTACTATGAACACTAAGATACATAAATCATGTTTCGCTATCTAAGAGTTGGCCCTGAGATGCCAATTTGGCAAGCCACCTGCTGAGTTTTCACTCCGCTGCTTCATGTTCATTAATAGTTTATTTGTCTATTAGATACTGTGTGTATCAGATCCGCCACGTTTCTGGCAAACCGGTAAAGCTGGAGAAATACAGGAGATTTCGTGTTTCTTGGAAAAATGGAGAGAGCGCAGGCTTTTTGCAAAGATTTTTTTAATAATGGATTATTAGTACATTTGGAGCGTCTGTTGTAAAATACTGGCTAGATTTACATTTTCTGACCGTCACAAAAGTTAGTACTGAAATATTTGTAAATTTGAGAGCTCCATAGGGGAATACTGGTAAGAAGAAGATTTATCTAACAGTCACAAAAGTTATTAAATCTACGCCAAACTATACCATACGCCAAGTCGTGTGGTATATGGTAACTTTTTATAAACAGAATCAATGCTCATTTTGTTGTTATACTAATAATATATTTAAATTCTATCATTGTTTACCGTAAATAAAATAATATGTCTTTTAAACTGTTGTTCCTACCAAAACATAGCCTACAAGCATGACATTATGTATAAAATGGCTTTTTTTTTAGAACTTTGTCTTAATACCCGTTTGGATTATACGCTTATATATTAATTACGCTAATGATTTTAGGTATGAAGAAAGTTATATGTTTAGGAAATGTATCCACATTTTCGTGGAGGAAGATTTGATTTTCAAAACCTCGGTACACCCGACCTAGATTCGAACCTTGATATCCTCGTCATCTACAGTCTAGTCTACTGCCAGAGTAACGCCTTAGATCATACGGCCATCGAAGTGGGTAGTAGAAGTAAAAAACTATTTGAAGGTCTAGGCACACAGATTATAAAACAAGTCTCGCTATTATCACGATGATAGTGTATAACTAACTGCTTTTGCATCAAACTTGGGCTCATTAGCGCGAAACGGGTGCAACCACCAAATGCCACTTCTTTTAGCTCCATCTCTGTCCCTCAACTTCCATCCTCAAGCTCTTCAATCACTTAGGTAGGGTAAACGATGCAACAACTGCTATCAACGTTATTTTGTCAGCGATATTTATGCGAAACTCGTTTCGGAAGCTATTTAAAATAAATGGTACATTGTTATGCACAGAGTTTCACGCTTTTTTTTAATACTAAAAATGAAGACATTATACTTAAAACACGTAAGCTATGTGAAACAAAATAATATAAATTGTTGCAGGAACGTAATGTAAAAAAAAATATCATCGCATTTTATGAAAGAGCATAAATAAAGTAATACACACTCTTACAGAAACTTTGGAAAAAGAGGAACATCGTTGATCCAAAGAACATAATAATCAACTCCCAATCTACCAGCGCCGCGTAGTCTAACGCGCCATTCGCGTAATAGACTAGACTGCCGATGACGGGGTGATAGAGGTTCGAATCTCGGTCGGTGGTGAATTACAGTTGGGTCAAGAGACTTCTTATACCATCCCATACGCTCATAGGTTAGTTGGGCCACTTTAAACGACCAGGAGAATTACAACATAATTAGATAGGTCCCACCTTACTCTGCTAACATCTTTTAAATTATAAATTATTCGAGGATGTGACAAGCAATATAAGACACAAATTAATATACCTTTTACTTGCGTTAGTTAAATTTGGATTTGCTACACAGTAAATGCTAAACAAGATCAAACACTTTACAGGTTTGCTGTCTGTAAGCATTTGCAAGAAAGTGCTTTTACAAACTGGCACTTAGTAATTTTTAAATTAATATATTTTCGACATAATTAAATCTTACTTTACCCTACTTTTATCTCCTCATTTTTATTTATTTTTATTTTAAGATTGAGATTTACTTACAAATAACTTTGAAATGACCTTCAGATGTAATGGAAACTTGTAACTGGCGGTTAGGTGGTTTTTTGCCTTGAAAGGTCTCAGGCCCTCTAGGTTTGTGGGCAACTGAGAAGAGAGAGAGAGAGAATTATGGGGATGTTGAACTTTGGAAATGAGCTTCAGCTTATTAGTTTCTTGGAAATACCTGAAATCTCTTTCCTTTTCCTAAGGATGGTAATTTTACTCGTTAACATTCCGTAAAAGAAAAGAATAATATTTATTTTAGATATTCATTCGTATACATTATTCCAAATGTAATCCATATTTAAAATAAAGTAAGGTCAAAAGATAGGTATCAAAAAATAAAAACAATTTTGGTGTGGTTACGGAACTAGTGAAGCATTTATTCGTTGAAATATTGAATTTAATGTGACAAACATGCACAATACATTTTTATTTGATAAATTTTGCTATACATTTAAATAGCTTAGCCAAAATTACCCCCCCCACACACACACACAAGTTTGTTTAGAAAGTACAAATAATTCTAAACACATTATTAAAGTAGCTTAATATTTATAATTAATTAATTAAAATATATATTTCTTTTTAGTTTGATATTTCAAGCATTCAACGTTTCATGTGACAGGTTCACTTTGATATGTTTATTGTCCAGTTTGATACTTTACCAAAAGTAAAATCCCGCTAAAATTGAATGAACAGCCGCATTTGTGACCTTTTTCATCCATATTTGTACTCATAGTTTGAACCTATTTGAAATCAAAATATCCATAAAATCTAATGGTAACATTTTAAGATTCATTGTACACAAATATTTTTTAACAAATAGTTTGGACCCATGAACGCCTAAACATACCAAAAATAGCCGTTAACACTTGAAATGTAACCACTATTGATGAACCAAATTTAGTTTAGACAAGATACACTTTCTATTTGGTAAAAATAATTGTTCATATTGGACCATAAACAGCCCGTTTGGTCGGGTCCTATTAAATATACCATATGTATATAATGTATGCTCCGATCAATAGGCATGTGGACTAAATATCGGGTTCTGGTTTTCTGGTGACAGTGATGTCGGGGTTCGAATTCCAGATAGATGCAATGAGAGTGCATTTCCTAAATTGTTTCCCACTTATCCCCTCCACGCAAATTTAGGTACATTTAATTTAAATTTCACCTTTATCTCCAGCTATTCAATTAGCGATATTAAATCCGAATAACCCGAGTGAGTAGTAAGACTTGGTTGGAAAAAAATGTATAAGGGTCCTATTATGTATATTGGTGTTCAAATCTCAAAGTTTTGTGTCAGCCACATTAAATATTTAAGAATATGTTAAAGTTTTTGACATTATATACTCAGTTAATAAGAGCAACAAATAAAAATCAATAATTTTATGACTAAAACTTATAAGGCTTTCTATGAGTATTCTGAATTTCCTTTGGATATGACAATACATTCTTTCATACTTAGTATTTTCTGGCCCGGTTTCACAGAAACTATGGCTAAAATAGATCGCAATAAATGGATTCAAAACTAATTACAATTTTTTTTTTAGGACACATGATTCTTAGATATGTTTGGCCTAAAACACATTCGCATTTTTAAATTAGGGTCTTCTAAATTATATAATTTGCGAAAATGTATTTGAAAATATCACAAAATATTTGTTCTTATTGACAATACTAATTTTTAAGTGCCTCTACTAATACTTAAAAATTATACTTTATTAAAACTGATTTCACACTGTAAATTTGCGGAGTCCGCCCCCCTCACCCCGCCAAATGCTATTTTAGATAATCGTGCTTTCTTTGAGAAACACTTCTATTTAGAAAAGTTGCTATACCATCATTGATAACGCGTTTAAAGTATTTTAAAATAGTTTATTACTATCATCATCATCATCAATTAATGACATTTAGTTCAATAGTTCAATGTGATTTCACTGTAAATACATACATAGTTCAAAATAATAACTGCATAATTATTAATATTCACATTATTAATTTCAATGCTCTATTAACACAAAACATAAGACAGCAACCCTATTGTATGTATTACTGTCATTGACTAAAACGTTTTTTTCTTTTCTTTTAGTTCACCTCAGTCACTCAACATTTGTCTTGCTTTGGGCTGTACTTGAATTCTTTTTTTAGTTTGCTCTGCCTCAATATAATCTGGATTGCGGATAGGCATTGAACGTGGATAGCGTGTGTCTACAAGTTCAGACAGTAAACAATCTAAATAAAATTAGGAAAGCTTAGTCACCATTTCTCAGAAAAGAAAAGGTCATCACGTTCGATTCTTTCATATCGTATGTTTGGCCTAATTGTTGTCCATATGCAGTACAACCGGCGTGTTACATGGAGCTGACCTTGGACTTGATAATAGTACTTATGACGCCTGTTTATTCCATCGATCTTTTTATATTTGTTAAGTTTCCAGAATGTCACCTTTCGTTGCAAAATGGCTGACTCAGGACTCATGTGTTCAGCTGATGATTGACATTTGACCTCTACTATGCCATCATTGCCGATTAGGCCATCTGGTGTAGCGCCGAGGAATGTCAAATCACGGTCAATAAAGAAACCACAGCCGTTCAACCTGAATATTCAAAGTTTCTTCCAACTTTTCTCTGGCACGTTCTTCATTTGCTTTTCCGTATGAAAACGAGCTTAGATGTTGGAGATCAGAATACAGTATTTTTTTGACCAAATTTTCACAACCAGTTGATGGGAGCTTGCAACAAACTTATCCAAAATTAAACGCTGTTACACCTTTCCTCCTTTCTTCTAACCATTTTCCAGATTAACTCTGATTTATGGTTTGACGTTCAAGGTTTCGCGAGTCTTCTTCGGAATGTTGGAAGCTATTTTTTTACAATTCTTTTTAAGTAACATAAAATCTTTTTCTTGCAAATATCTGGGCGTTGAGAATTTGGACCATAGTCGGTATACATTTTATTTTTGGGGGGATGGGGAAGAATGGTTTGCTTGACCGGGTGGGCTTTTGAGTGATGTGAATCTTCACGCTTTCTTCGGGCGAGACATATCTTTCGACGCTTGCAGCACATCACGCTTGATAGAACCCTCTTAGTGTGAAATTGATGCGTTTGCCACAAGTTTTTTTTTTTTACAATGGTAGCGTTGTAGTGTTCAACACATTTGTTGTCTACATTATACAGCAGGCTGCGACAGTGAATGAAAAGTGTTGGAGCTATGGATTTCAGCTTTTGTAAAATACTACTTTCTTGAAGCTATGAAATAAGATTTTTCTAATTTTCTTTTAGTCCTATGCAAAAATCAAGAGCACAATGTTGGTGGTCTCCAAATATATGATTTGGACTGTTCAAAATGCCATATTTTAATTTATCACAATGCGCTCGTGCAACTGTCCCGCCTCATTCGTTCTAAATTTTGCAGCTTTTACCACTGCCCCGTAGCTGCATTCTTTTGGAACTGATTTTGTTTTTCAGATATAAAATGGTCCATTCTTGCCGTTTTCCCACAAATCTTTCAACTTGTTAGAGTAATTCCGGAGAAGATGATTACGGCACTCCAATTTTTGTACCGTCAATTTCTTATACGGATGAGCCTCAAGAAGTCGCTTGTACACGCTACTGTCACCATCAGCAATGAGTGCTGTATCGTAGGCCGTACATGTCTTCGCTCTTGCAAAAGGCCTCGATAATATTAGCTGCTTCCATATACTTGACGAGCTTTGATCCTCTCCCCAATTTTTGAAACAAGTATGCTTTTGCGGGGTTTTTTCTTCTTTCAGCGCCCGGTCACAAAATGTACAATATTTGTTTTTAACTCCTATGTACAATACTTTCTTAGTCTTGTATCCCACAATAGCAGCCCGAAGGAAACAAAACAAAAATAGGTTTAGCGACAATACTGAATACAGAGTAATAAAACACCTTGTTACTGTTGTGAAAGGTACAACATTTTCTCAACATAGCTTCTTGAAAATAAGAACAAAAAAAGTTTAGTATTATTAATAACAATGGGACGAGTGTAATTTTTCACATGATGTACAAATATAGTAGTGATGTAGTATTGGTGCGCTAAAGCCAAAGTTGCCACGTTTAAATTCTATGTTTAGGTTTTCATTTTGTATTCAGGCAGGTATAAAAATTATCTAGGTGTTTTGTACACTTTAAAATATACATTACATTCTTTGTTAGATTTTTGCTTAGCACAACGTCTTACTACCCACCCGTATTATACATATTATGTAGTAATTAGGCTAGTGTGTTAGGTGGGAGGAAGTTTGAATATGGAGGAAGTCACCGGCATCTTCGCTCAAGGAAAGTTGGAAGCTATTTGGGAAAATCCACCCTCGGTACAGCCATTCAGGGATTTGAGCCCCGTTCTCTCCGTCATTGGCAGTCTAGTGTATTGTTACCATTAGACCTTTCGATTACCGAATTGAGTTAGGGTAGTTTGAATACATTGTAACATGGATTAGGTGAGCGGTTTAAGGAAATATAGCAATAAAATTTGCAGGATGATAATTATTACCAGCGCAACTTGCTAGATTTGGAACCTTGATCTCTTTGTTAACGTACGTTGACCAAATCTAAACCAAGACTGATGTATTAGACCTCAGGGGGATAATATTTGCTCTGAACTACCTCGAAACTTTATTCATGATTAAATTTAATTTCAATCTCTGATATGAGTATAGCAATAAAAAAGAAAATAGGTCGAAAAGTTAAAAAAAAAATTACATTTTAAATCGTGTAGCCAAAGCTACGAATTCCTCAATCCAGAGTCAAGTCCAAGAGTGTCGATCATGTTGCCATACCGGAGTTATATACGCTTGAAAACCCAGAGAAACATGGAAGGCAAGGGACCAGGTGGAGGGAACATATTTAGATCACAAAAGGGGGGAATACGCATGGCAACAAGTTTTGAGAACAAACTTCAAGGTTCTAGAATATTCTCCTATAGACTGGAACTGGCATTGTTTCCTTTCTTAAACTCGTTGGAAAGTTCCACTGTTTCTTGATCTCTAGCGGTCGCCGCTCGAACTTGGGCGGGTTCTATCAGTTTGTTACGCGTCGTGGTCTTTTTCGTATGTGTATTTGTTGTGTCGCTGAACTGTAGCTGTGAGGTGCTGGAACGGTGAAATGGGGTAAGTAGTTCATTCCCCTTCGTCTTGTTTCTTCTTTAATTGTAGCAAATACTACAATAATATAGGAAAATTACCCACATCTGTATGAAAGGAGAATGGAAATAATTTAGGGAAAACACGCTAAGTAAATCCGTCAAGGAATCAAAACTCAGCTTCTCCATCACCAGTATACCAGTTAGATATATGTTTTTGAGCAGTTTAACATAACTACCGAAATAAATCAGTAGTATGGCTTGTAAATGAGAAATCAAGTATTGATAATAAATCTTACCATGCCAGAGAGTGAACTCAAGTTGGAACGATAAGAGCGCTTAGCCCACCATCAGCCACTACTGTTATTAATGGAACACCATCCACGTCAACTGCTCCTTCTTGTACAGCAAGTATAAATTCTCCCTGAGCAGACATCTTCATCTCTTCCGTGGATGTCGCAAATAAACCATCACAAATAATGTCGTGATACTTTTTGTAGGTTTGCCGGCTTATACATTGGCATGTTCATGGCTGCAGTAATCTCTTTTGGATGAGCAAGAAACCCCCCCCCCCCCCCC
>CABFOW010004999.1:17038-29405 GCA_902141385.1 Timema californicum | reverse complement strand
CCCCCCACACACACACACACAAGACTTAGCACGCCTGACACAACTGAGGAATTAATTTCCATTATTGATTTATCACATAGATCCTGCGTAAATATGTTTTGCTATACTGCACAAACGTTGCACTTAAAATTCAGACAGCTTCGCATTCTACGCCTTGATTCTTTGGTCAGTTCCATATTTTATAATTTTCAGCTCAGTGGTTTATGTTCTGTCATTTTACTGAGCGCTTTTAAAAAGTAAGAAACTTCTACAGTTCTTCTGCCAGATATTTCAAATTTTATATTCTGGTTATTTTGATGTTCTAGGGTAGGTTTTCTAATATTAATTAGTATTCATTAATATTACATTGATTGTTGTCACTAGTTTCTGGCTGTACACAAATTGTTTGCTTTACTTCTACGGATATTATCATTTGAGCTTCTCGATACTTTTTAAAATTCAAACCTCACTGCTTTTTTGTGATCATAAGAATGCTTTTCCCCATTATTTTTCACTATTTTGAAAAAAAAATTGTAACAGACTATTATTACACCCATTCCAACCAATACAGCACTAGCACCTGACAAACTTTGTATCGTTGCTGGCTTGTTTGACACTTTTCAGGTCTTAAAAGATTATTGAAAAATAACCGAGCCCTTCCCCTTCACCCTTTCTGTATCCAACCAAGCGTACTTAATGGGGGTTTGATAAGAATAAAATAGAAGTAAAGTGACCTATCTCCAATCTAATATTAAATCGAAAAGGCATTACTTTTTTTTAACTCAGTTTTTTAATATATAAACAAGCAATTATAATCAAACTATTGCAAGCGTAAACTAGTTACGATTATTAATACCGAGTTAAAAAAAATTAAATTTCCTTCTCAATTAATCGTTTGGCATAATGATACCTTAAATTCGACGCAATAAATATTTTATTATCAGTCATGATAATTGAGATATCATCAGAGTAAGATTAACCTATGGGTAAATGGGTGAAATGCGGGTTACGGACAGCCCCTTCAAATGTAAAGCTCCTTCTTAAGAGCTTCACGTCTTACTACCTGATCGGTGTGTATGCCTCTTTCTTATTTACATTTTTGTTGGTTAATTTAATCTAAATTTCTGTCTGAAATTATATGAGCGTGTATATAAATAAATATAAAGACGGGTGAGAGGAAAATTGTGGTTCTTTATCAATATATGTGGCTTAAAATTATACGATAGGCCTATTGAAGAAGATGGAAGTGAGAAACGTAAGTGAGAGATGACGAAGGTCTCGGTTGCGATTTAGTGAGATTTGTTGAGGTGAGCGCTGAAGAAGGCTTCTGTCCAAACAAATTGGTTGAAGTGACAACTGATTAAGATCCCTGTTCAAACAGATTGATTGGAATGATAGGTGATGCAGGTCCCGGTTCTGAAACTGAAATGTTGAAATCATTCTGACTCTTTATATTGCGTCGAGGTTAACGACTGACGTTGAAACTCTGATGTTGTTGAATCGGATATTTCACCCGAAAGTGCTCATAAGGAATGAAATCCAAATCTGTGAAGGAACCTGGGCTCTAATGCCAAATTTCCGTACACTCAAAAGCTGACTACACCAAATCCACAATCCAGATTGAAGAGTAGGCATTGTTGACCAAACGAGCAAAATTTATCTTTTTAACTTTCAAAGGCTGATACTTCCTCATCCAGACACCGCATGCTTGATTGTAGGCTACTTTGAAAGGCCGCATAAGAGCCCTATCCAAGGATTGCATCTTGTGTGTCGTGCGTGGTGACACGCTTATCATGTTAACATGATGATTTTTTGCAAACAGGATAATATAAATATTCTTGTGGCTCCCATGCCCATCAAGTATGAGATGGACTGGTTCTTGTTTCGTTGGATGAATTCTCTCAACAAACATATCCAACCACTTCAAGAATGCCTTAGCAGTGATCCAGTCACCTTCCTCAGCTGTGAAAATACTTCGTGGAGGAATGACCTCTTTCAAAATTGCATCTATTTGTAGTTTAATAGGGACAACTAACATAGGAGGGACGAAAATGTCCCCAGAAGCATTTATGCACAATAGAACTGTAACAACCCCCCTCTCACTTTCTCTTCCGATGTGGTCTTGCTCACTTGCTTTTCCCCCTTTAGTGACATCACCTTGACATCTTTGTAATGCACAATAGAAACCCCGATTTTATCACATTTTTGTATTTATTGACAGGAAAAATGTACATAAGAGGTAGATCCGAATATTTTTTTAAAAAAGCTATCTGCTTGATTTTTGTTGAAGACTAAAACACTCTGAATGCTTGTGGACTCTGGAGTACTCAGAGAAAGCTCCGGGTGACGTCCCATGAAGTCATAATAAAACTGCTTCCTAGCAACTTTATGATCCTTATTAAACTGGTGAAGTCCCTTTAGATACTGGGTCAAATCGAACGATAATTCGTAAATTATTTTATACTGAGGGTAATGAATTTGTCATCTTGATCTTTCATATAAAACAAGTTTATCATTTAAAGTAATTTAGAATCTGCTCATCTGAGGAAGCGAGATTCACAATTTTACCGGCTTGGATGGCCGCCATTGGATCTCCTAATGTGGTATTTGGAACCAAACACGTCTCAGCTCCTATTGTTGTAATTGTATGGAAATAACTTCAAGCATTACCATTTTCATTTCCTTCTCAGTCAATTTTCTTTTTCTACTTCTCTCATTTTCATTCATTTTTCTCTGGAAAGAGAAAAAAATGAGACTTCTTTCCTTGTAATTTTTTTTATTGGTACTGGATGACAATTAACTGGTAATTAATACCTATTGCACGTTGCTTAGGGATATAAATTAATACAATGTATCTTAACTTAATATACCTATAGATAAAATATGTTAAGATGTCGTCAAAACAACTTTTCGCGCACAAAATAACTTAATGGGTCTTGGCCCCCACAACTCAGAATAAAACTATTCCCCAAAGTATGTAACGTATTATTAGTAGTAGAATTCAATTTTTGGTAAAGTTGACAAATTAAGTTAATTTAGCATAAAAACATGGATATATATGTTGCAATATAATAATAATATAGGCATTATACTTTGAATTATGAATGAAAAAGTTTTTGGTAATAATAATACAAGTTATAATATCTTATGACATATATAATACAATCATTGGAGTTTTAACAAACATCTAAAAATTTGAAATATATTAAAAATTGTGGACTTTTGAGTCAAATTTAATCAAAACAGTGATGTGATATGATAAGATGATGTAAATATGCACATACTACTTGTCTTGTGTTGTATTGGGAATTAAACAGAATTGTTTATAAAACATTTTTTTTATAAAGAAATGAAAAAAAACTCAAAATTGAATTCTTTCCTTAACTGAATCCCCTGTTCCTGGGATATTACTGCAATTCCTGCAACGTTTTGAGTTTTTACATGTTTCGATGCTGCAACGGCATCATCATCAGATCTAGTGAAAAAAGAACGTATGATAATATTGTTCCGTGACTGCCTGTTAAGTGCTGCAATCTAGCGCCAGAAGCGAAACCTAGCCATGGTCTGGTACGTACTGTAGGGGCGGTTTCACACGGACCACAATCGCATGTGGTATGTGGCCACCACGCACCACAGAGCAATGCGACAATCGCATGTACACTTTCACACGACATAGGCCAAAACGGTCTTTGCGTACGGTAGCAGCATCTAGCTTTTGGAGGAGTGCACCGTTTGCTGAGAAGTGTGTGTAATTTGGTTACGTGATTATGGAAGAGGAGTTTTTATTTTTTTATAATGCTACGTCGTGCAATCCGACGCAGCAGAAAAGTTCCCATTTTAAGTTCTCGCCTTCTCAAAAGTCAGTTTTATTTGTTACATTCTGAACTGCAAAGTGACCCGTAAAGATTCTTCTCGTACTACAGAATGTCAGAGATATCTTTGACTGAATTGTTGAACATAATAAAGGGCAATATAACAGCACGTTCAACCAACATGAGGCTACCTATAATTCAGACATTTTCTAAGAGTTTGGCACTACGAACAACACAACTATGTCAATGAATGCCAGGTCAGAGAACCCACGAAACACGCTCGCAATGTGTGCGACTGTGGTACTGAAGCTAGGCGAAGCGTCAGTGTTCGGGCCAGTGGCACCACACACGCAAAGCAGGGAATCGCAACCACATCATGCGACACAGTCTGCAAGTACCTGCGCTACAGTCACGCCAATCAATGTTCTTGATAAGCGCTACGTTAGTGGTACCACGGGCGTGCGATTCTGGGTCCCACATACCACGTGCGATTGTGGTCCGTGTGAAACCGCTCTAAGACGGTTGGCGCGTTCGTGTGAGGTCTTTCTCTTGTAGTCAATTAAAAATGAAGATAAAGTCTACATTTTACCGTCAATTTAACTTAACTTAGAGAAAATAGTCATCACGCGTGCTCGGGATCAAACTAAAAAAATGGGGTGTGGCTGTGTTATGGACACTGCCGTGTGTTGTACGTGAATACGTTAATGTAACGGGTTATATATTGTTTTAATAAAATATTTTTATTTATGTATTTAGGATAAAAGCAAGGAAACAAATAATTATTGTGTTACAATATAACTATTAATTATAGGTCTGTGATACGATAAGTAGATTTTTGATAATATTTTTTTATTCTAACACCTTATTATATTCACTGTCACTACTTTAAACTAATGTTTTATATACAATCGAAAGATTTTGACGACAGCTGACGATTAAAACTTAAATGAACATCGTAGCTTCTCTGAGTCAAAAGTTTTACAAATTGCAAATCTCGATACGCAGCAAAATAACCTCAAAATGGCGGCGCTTCCCCCTCCACTGCGCGCGATGCGTCACTGTTCTCGCGTATCGTAATGCATTCGTTGATCCCTTAGTTATCCAGTGGTATAATTTAATTTTGGATGTAGAGGATAGATCTGAAACTACAACGCCAAACTGTATCCCCCGATTTTGTTATCATTAGGTTTTTTGGATTGCCCCCGTATGGTAGCAAATTTAAAGACGTATTCGCGTCAAAAACACTTTAAATCTCTCTTTGAAAACCAAACCGATCTCAGACTATAATTTTACATATCAATACATAAATCTAGGCCAAAAGGTTGTAAAATAAATCCAACCAATTTCTTTCATACTAGTACTCCCTTAAAACATTGTTCCTTTGACCCTTATCTATTAGGTCTGATGTGTCTAAAATCTTTAAAAAAATATCTAATTGTTCCTCTAAAGGTTAGAAATGCAGCTAGGTTTTGTAAAGTAGTTTCATTCAATTTCGACCTAATTTGGTAGTTCAAATACATAGTTCTCGTTTAGCAAAACGTTATTATGCATATTGCTACTTTGCTAGGTGCAAGGGGGCTCTAACTAATAAAAAATGAGATTGTATCATATTTGGGGTCTTGGAAGTTAATCTAGGACTAAACAGAAAACTTATCAAAATCGGGTGACCTGGCGGTCTAGGGGTAAGGTGTCAGACTTCTGTGCTGGCGGCCGGGGTTCAATCCTCGGTCGCGGCACAGATTTATCTGATTACCAAACCCTTCCTTCACCTCTGACAAGACATCTTGTGAATGTGGGGAATGCCAAGCCTCCACCGTGGTTCGGATTTCACGTTAAACTGTAGGTCCTCCATTTCATCTCACAATCACCCTATCATTACACATTAGCGTAAGTGCGTATAACCCGAACGGGTAGTAAGACGTGGTGCTAATAATAATAATAATAATAATTATTATTATTATTATCAAAATCCATGTGTTTCTATTAAAATATCACACATGAACTATAAAAGATTGGTATCTGAATACATTTGATGAAACTTGTATTAGAGACATAAAAATCCAAGGGTTACAAAAATATTAGATTTCACTAAGTTTGATCTTAATAATATGACTAGACTATTACCTACGTTTTACTTTTGTTTGGCCCATTCTAGTCGGCTAAGGTGGGTTCAAGGTAGGCCAAAATTTGGGGCAGACAAGTTTCATCGGGTTTTTTATTTCTGTTTTCAGCTATTTGGCTTATAATAGCTTTACACGCCTTCATTTAACTTTAATTATTCTAACTTAACTTAAGCACTGAATTACATTTTTTTAAATAAAAATATATTTAAAATGATTGACTTATATTTGAACAATACTTGTAAAAGGAATAAAAAGCAATTTAAATTTTGTATTCTTCCTATTCCTTCTTGATATTTGTTTTAGCATCTTGTGTATAAGAGTGCCAGTGTGATATTATGTCATAACCTTCTGTGAAACAAACATGAACAACCTTCTTTATTATTAATTTATCATAATTCTATTTCGGTCGTAACTAACTTCCATAACATTACTACCCTAAAAAATGTATATTAATAACAAACCTGATACGAGTTACATCAATAATATAGCCATATGGTTAATCCATTGTTACCTTGATTATTTATATTTGCGTATTATTATATTATAACTTTTTCGTTGTACTTTAGTTATAAGCCACCACTAATTATATATGTATGTTACGCTAGTATTTTAAACTTATGCTCATATTTTTTTGTATTGCACTGTTTGTGTTTACTCTTCCAAAGGTCATTGAAGAGACTTAAAAATAGTTCCGCTTAGGAATAGACTTGAATATTATTTTTGAAAGTTAGCATATTTTCTACAACATGTCTCATTTTATAACTAATTTTCACCCGCAACGCTGGACACGCGGACTAAACCCCAAGCTCGTCTAGTCTGGTTTGCTTGTTACGAGGAAGGCTGAGGTTTGAATGGGTTTTTTTTCCCCCTAAGCTCGCCACACAAATGAGAAAACATTTACTCTACATTTTAACCTGCTCGTCCCTACCCCATCAGCTTAGTTAAATGAGGGTAGCTCGAATGGGCAGTAAGGCGCGGTGCATGAAATTAAATTGATTTAATAGACAATTACTGCAGTATTGCTAGCAAACCCCCCTTCTACCCCCCCTTTTTTGTGACTAGAGCTAATCATCCTGCCTATATTTGTGTAGTGTCATAACTCTGAGCACTTATGCTCCCTTTGTTTCTCCTATAACGTAGCAGGCTTACCTTGCATTATCTCACTATGGTATAGCTTATAGGATAGGACCATGGTGTAATCCGTCAAGGTAAGACTGCCACCTTTCCGGATAATTTAAGCGTACATTAAAAGTCTTCAAGAAACCCCAGAGTTGCCATTTCGTTTGTAATGTAAAAAGGTACTAGGTACAATATGTATTCAAAATCGTTATAGCAGATGTTGAGAAACTCGGTTTTTTCTCTTTTAACCTTCAGTGAACTAAATAAATTTGATTTTAGGGTTGGATATCTAATTCAGTAAAATGGTTTCGGCTCTTGCCCGAGGCACAGACAGACGGACTGCATCGCGAAAACAACTTTCTCGGTTTCAGGGGGTCATGAAACGTCGAGATTTATCAAAATCTCTAGAAATTTTTTTTGACGATTATAATATTTCTTTCTACAAGGGTCCGAGAGAAAGTAAACATTTTTTTCACCCTAACTAAAAAGCGATGGTGTTGTGTTTCAGGGGGCCGTTCAGTGTGGTGCGTCGCTGCATCCACAGGCAGACAGGCCAGCAGTTCGCCGTCAAGATCGTGGACGTAGCCAAGTTCACGTCCAGCCCCGGACTCAGCACGGCAGGTAATATCGGCTATACAGCACGTCTATAACAGACTCTGTCTAAGAATATTAGTGGCACGGGACAACTCCTGGATAGCTCAGTGGTAACAGCATTGGCGTACTAAGTGAAAGGTCCCAGGTTCTATTCCATTGTCCAGGTGTCATTTTTCAACTAAAAGAATATGATATTTAGATGCGGCTCTAAAGATAATAAAAATAAAAGCACATATAATTATTCACTACACTATCTTATATATATTATACAACAACAAACACAAGCTTTATACAACTTAATAGTTTTTATGGTTTTAAAAACTTCGTCTTACAAACATGTAATATATACTAAGGTGAATGTGCTTGGAAAATACAACGTTAATTTCCCACCCGCACGGATTTCATGAGGGTTCTTTTGACATTGCCCACACTGTACTCCTGAAATACCTTCGTGCAAATGATACACGAGCAAATTTTTGTGTTCATTGTATATATTTCATAAGAGTTTTATTAATAATTAATTATTTGAATAATTTGATTACCCAATTCAGAATTTTCTTTAAATGACACGCAGAGTGAGTGACACATCAACGATTGTATTAAGATGGTTCTTAAGATAAATTACATAAAGTACATATATTGTAAAACTACAAACTTTATTAATTTTGGTGTATCTATAAATTAAGGTCTTAAAGAATAACTAACATTTTAAATGTAAAATGTTTGAATTGAAATCGAGAATATTTGCGTAACATTATTTTAATAGCATTTCAATAAAGACGAAACATTTTTATACAAATAAATTTAAATAATATAGGTTTACACCAGAGGTCCCCAAACTTTTTTGTCTCGTAGATCACTTGACATGTTTTTTGGTTTTGGGTAGACCTCCTCCCCACCTTACTTAATATTGAATTTTTGTAAATTCATCAACTTTAAATGTTTTTGACAGCTGGTATAGAGATACTTACTTTTAAAGATTTACATTTATAACTGTAGTGGAGTGTAGTGTGAAAAACTTTCAAAAAAAATCATGTTAAGTTTTATACATGTATTAATTAAATTAAAATTAAAATGAACCAAATTAAAATTTAGTATCTGTTGGATAAAATAACTAAGCAAAAATAAATGCTTTTAGTGGGAGGGATGAACCTGATGCTTTAATAATAAATTTTCAACATTTGGCATCAATTTAATTAGGTTTAATCTCAAATCTCCTCGGTTAATGACTTTGTCTGTTTTTCTTAAAGAGATTGGTAACCGCACTATAATACGGGATTAGCAACAGGTATTTCTTTTTGAAGCTAGAATTACTGATATCCGTTTCTAAGCTGTAATAATATTTAGCACTGCGTCTTACTACCCGTTCGGGTTATACGCTTTAAGTACTAATTACGCTAATGGATTAGGAATTGGGAAGGTTGAATTAAAGGAAGTGAACCCGCATTTGCGTGGAGGGAGAGTGGAAAACCATTTAGGAAAAACCACCCCCAGTTCACCCGACCGAGATTCGAACCTCGATCTCCCCGTCCTCAGCAGTCGAGCTCAACACGACAAGCGCGTTTCTAAGCTGTACCTTAATTTCTTCGCTAGTGCTTATTCCTATCAGTTCTTCTTGTAATATGACATCCGTTTCTTCAATGTCACCATATGGATTGATTATCCACTGTGGTATTACCATAGTCAAAACATCTTAAAACACTAGTTTTAAAATCTGAATGGAGGGCATTTAAATGTTGAACGTCGAAACACCGTCTTTCTGGCAGTTTGTCTGTGACAAATCGGGAAACTGGGAAAATTCGCGCCGTTGAATGTTTTGCATCATTAGCTTAGTTCTGGCCATACACGCTGAAATGATGGACTTTGTTTTGATCAAATTTAGACTGTCACCTTGTAACTGCAAGTTGACCTCGTTAAATTTAGTAAACAAATCTGTTAAATAGGCCTAGGCAATTTCTGGTTTCCAATTTATTAAATTTTCTTTTAAAATTGGATCTTTAGCATCCAGAAACTCTAAAACATTCTCAAAAAGTGCAAAAATTCTTGTCCAACACAAGCCTTTCGACAGCCAGCGTACTTAAGTGTAAAGGAGTAATTGAGAATATTTTTGTTGTGGTTTGAAAAAGGGAAAGTACCTAAATAATCAATTTTCCAAAAAGTACCTAAGTGGCCATTATGCCCACAGGGGTAGGGCATAATGGCCACTTAGCTGAAAAGTGGTAAAGAAATTGAGAAAACGGATTTTAAGTTTGAAAAAAAATATTTGAAGGAAATGTTTACTCATTTAAAGTAAAATAATAGAATTTTAAACATGTTGAATACAAAATATGTTTTTTCTTCTTCAAAAATATCTATTATAAAAAATATTTTTTTAAGGAAAATGATTTTTAGTGAGTTTAGCTACAAGTTTCGCATAAATACCCATTGTCTTCTTCCCCGACACCAGCACACAGTTCATGGACCCAACAAACCACATCCTTGGCACTTGATCCAACGCTCATTGGAAGTTGAAGCTGAACATTTTTCACAACAATATAAACATTCTGACTTGTGATCCTAGTCTCACCTTAGGCTTAATGCTAGGGCACAAGCCTGTTCTTGGCTCTTAACCTTCGATTATGAGAGGTGTAATTATTATTAACCTGGAGGTCAATTCTTAGTGTATTATCGTTGTTTTCTGATGACGCCATTTTCGGTGCTTAAATTAGTCTCCACCTATTGTTGCTGTTTGCATGCCCTTCTGGCCTTGGTGGTTACCTATGCGCCTGCCGGCCCATTTGGCTTGTTTACTTGCTCAGCACCTAACGCTTGTATGTTCCACTTCCTCGTTGAGGTGTATCTTGATTGTTTTGAATATTTTTTTTTATTTCTCTCGCCTATACCTCTGTTTGTTATTTGTGTGTGATGATGAAAGAGGTAGGTTACATCATGTTGGATGAGTCATTTTATTCTAATTTTATGATCAGCTTCTTCAGTAAGGATGGAAATACATCTTTAGGAATGGTAGTGTTTCTTCTTCCTGGTGATGTTTTCCATTCGTCAAGTACTTGCCTCCAGAAGATCTTCATAGGTCGGAATTACGATACATTCAAAGCTTGGGTAGGATGTGTGTAATTAGGAGGAAGTGCTATCAATGCAACATTGCTAGCTTCACGTGCTTCAAGAACTTTCTTACTAATGTGTGAACTAAGATTATCTCCAATGATAATTTTTTTACCATCTCTTTTTCTTGAGGCGTGGCAGGAGTATGATGAAAAACTTATCTTCGAAAATGTTGCCATCAAACCATCCACTTTTTGAGCGGTTATGCCGCGCACCTTCGGGACCACCTGTCAACGTGTTCCACATTTTCTCCGCCTTGTAGTTTACGTAGGGAGGACACATTTCCCCTACAGCATTTCCACACATCATATTTGAAACTGCGGCCTTGGAAGAATTATTTATAGCTTCAGTGTACTTGCAACCCCTTTTTGATAGAATATTTTTTTCCCCCGGGTCGTCAACTAAGTTTGTTTCTTCATAATTGTATATTTTTGGTGGGTCATTGTTTTCAAGCTCTTTGGTAAGATTCACTTCAGCACTGTTTCTTTTAATTTTTCTGGCAAACCTTTGAGATAAAACCTTGTGGTGGTGCTGAACAAATGATTCTAACCAGCGCTTGCCTGGAAAGTTATTTGAAAACTGTTCTTCTGTCGACCGTAACCATCCAAATACATTTTTACAATACAACGCAAATCAAAACCTGTGATAGTAAAACCAAAATTGCACATTTTTATTGCGTGCTCTACAAACGATTTATCTTTCTCAGGAGTAAAAACACAAACATTGCCAGGCAATGCATTATTTTTATCCTTGATTGCCTTAATTTAAAAAAAAATTTAACTGCAAGGTATATTGTATTTCTCAGCTGCTTTACGTCATGTCAATGACAAGCTCTGAATATGGTTTGTAAGGGCGCCCTCCAATTTTCCGCCTTTCTCTTCCTCCACGTATCATGGTAAACAATAACCTTAAAATACAAGAAATACTCACATTATCGGTTTAAAAAAACATAATCTTTCTTTTCAAACGAATACAAACTCTTTTAACAACGGTTTAGAATTGATCATCCAACTATGGTCCATATAAAACGTTGGAACTTAGTTGGATCTCAAGTTTCAAATTTATGTTATTTTGTAGATATATAAATACACATAAATCACAGGTAAGTAATAACTACTCAACAAACATCTCAAATATAAAGTTGTAACGGGCTAATCTGGCTTAGCCCCGTTCAAATGTAAAACACGAATATTTTTTGTGTTACAAACAAGTCGTCAAGAGTTAACAAATGAGATAATAGTGTTGAATGCTACGCCCGTAACATTTGTGTGTTTTGTTTACATACCTACTTCACCAACTCTTCCGTCGAGTCTGATGCCCCGCTGAAAACAACAACATCGAGGGAACTGGCTGGGCGTGACCTCAGGCAAGAGCTCCGCGCCGGACAACGAACTACAATCAACTGAAAGCGCCGTGAACGATGTTGGCCGACGCGAGTCAATGTTCCAGAATAAAAAGGATCTTTTCCCCTTCTCTTCACCCCATCACGTGGGGTTCTCATAGTATATATTCGCTGGGCCGCTTGGAAGAAATACAGAATCCTGCTGGACACCATCAGGGCCGTTGGATCACAGCGCACTCTCGTCACGTCGGCTAATTCATTGGATCAACGTAGAAATACAGTTCGGGGAGATGGAT